>VXBA01003202.1:4081770-4202726 GCA_013399895.1 Serilophus lunatus
CCCCCCCCGCTTTTTCTCACCCATTTTTAACCATCAAAGGCTGCTCTTGCCTCCAGCGAAAACTGGGTCGTCTGTGCACCCCGAACGGAAAATAAAGTGTGTAGATTATAAAATTCAAAGTGCTGGCAGCTGGCAGGCCACTGGGAACTGCTGTGGCATCACTGGGAACGCAATGGGAGTCCTGGGTGTTTGTTCTGAACAAAAAGAGGCGGCGTGAAACAACTCCCCAGACAGGCAAGGTGAAAAGACAAATAGAGGTGGCTGTGCCGTTTGGGGTTTGTTGGGTTTTTTTGACATTAATGCTCAGAAGTCTCCCAGGTACAACAAACACGTTGGGAGGTGCCATCAGCCCCCGGTGACAGTTCAGTGCCTCGCTCTGCGCAGTTCTGGGGTGGCAGCAGCAGATTTCCCTTTGAAGTGGGAAAAGCTGCACGGTGTTTGCAGGTGAGATTCCGTCAGGAGCTTTTACAAACCCCGTAGCTGCTAAAAACAAAACAACAAAAACCCGAGGGTTGTAAAAGCCGGGACTTTTTGAAATGGCTTTAACACTACATGAGGAGCATTAGGAGCTGCATTAAATACAAAGAGCTGAGACAGTGATAATCAAGGCAGCCGTGGGACTGTAAGAACAGTGGCTTTTCTGTGGCTTGTGGAAAGGAAGCTTCTCGTGCAGTCCGTGCTATCAAACAAACCTGGTATTAAATGGAACTGGATCATCGGCCCTTCCACCCCAAACCATTCTGTGATTCTAAATGTTAAAGACAGGTGATTGCCCGAAGAATAACCTCCTCAGGTCTGCAGGAATCAAGCCCACTTCTATGGTCCAGTAAAAGTTTTAATTTATCCTTTTTTGTCTGAAAAATTTCCTTTTAAACTGCACTGATCCACATACAGCCCATCAGAATTAGGTAGCCAAACTGTTGTAGTGTTAGATTATTAACACCTAAACCCAGAGTTTAATCCAGGATCATTTGTATTCTTAAAACCTTGACTGGCTTTTTGATCCACAAGGGTCAGAGTAGGGCCTGCAGTATTTTTCAGTCTTTTTGATTAATACACAGCAATAACAAAATGTCTGCCTCTCCCTGCTAGAAAAATCTTTAAAAATATCAATACAAAATCAATACAAAATAACTCCAGCAGCAAAATTTTACTTATGTTGCCAATTCTATTCAACTGGAAGATTAATCTTAAAAGAAACAAAATATATATTCTCTTCTTTCCAGACAGACCTTGACAAGTTTTCTACCCAGCAGAGCAAATCAACACAAGTATTTTAGAGCAGGGCAGGAGACAGGAGTGAGATTAGAAGTAAGAAGACTTTCTTAACCTATATTAAACAAGAAGGGTTTGATCTTACGCTCTGTTCATAGCCAGATCCTGTGATGCTGGCCCAGCAGACAGCAGCTAAACTACAATTTCCATGGTCTGGGTCTCTGCAGAATAATCTCTAGAAACAAAATCTCTGCATTGCAAAACAACTCCATTATCACAAGATCTTGTAGAGACAACATAGTTAAAGAGACCTTCTTTTCTACTAAAGAAATCTGTATTTGGTTCCTCAAATAATTGCTAGTGGTCTTGAAAAATATAAATTGTTGTTATTTATTGATCAACACAATATCTAAAGCCAAAATACAGTTTGTCAATCTTAAAAGTTGTTAAAAGGAATGAAAAATACCTAAGAACTAATTATGTCAATGAGGACAAGAATTAAGAGCAGTAAGAAGAAAGGCTCAGAATTTCCACCACTCATCTTTGTCCTTTTCATAGAATCCTATTTTCTGCTGAGTGAATGTTGCTGTACAGAATATATAAGATTTATCCTGACGGTGGACAGAAAGATTTGTATCATACATTCCTGAATACAGTACAGTCTCTTTTTAACATTTTCCTATTTGGGAACACAATTCTCCTTTTAGCGTGGGAGCCTGGGCTTTGGTTTTGAAAAAATGGAAAGCTCTGCCCATTGTATTCATCCCTCTCTAGCCTGATTTTACCCATTTGCTGTTTTTAACGTGTGTTCCTTTTCCCCAGCATCTATCAGTGTGAGCAACCAGGCCTGGCTGCTCTCCAGCACACATCTTAGCAGTGAGTTTGAAATGTAGTGTAGGTTCTCTTACATTTCACTTTGGCATCTTAAGCAGTGATTTTTCCATAAATACACATTATAGAGGGTATCTGGGCCTATCAGGTGTTGCTCAGAATCACGAGCTCTCTGACCACGAAGGGGTTTTGAGATAGGAAACCATGAAATTAACTTAGAAGTATCATTCTTTTTGATGGAGGCAAGAATAACCAAGAACAGAATTTAGCCAGAACAGACAGGTCATCTTCTAGGAGAGCCCCAACTTGTCTGTTGGGGCACATAGTTCCTTCTGAGGGAGAGCAGCTGGAGGACAGGGCTGCTGCCTCAGCTTGAGCTGCCAAGTGAATGCACAGTGCAGGATGTGTGGGATAACTCTGGTGTGCAGATTCCTACCCCTGGGGCAAACAGCCACTCGCAGAGACTCCCTACAAGCCAGGCTGGGCCCGAGCTTGTGGCTCTGCAGCTCAGGGGGCTGAGGCATGGGATTAGTGTCCTGGAGCATGCAGGGAAGGGATGGGAACAGGAGGACCTGGTGGTTGGGTAAATTTCTGTAAGCCTGGACAGAGGGACAGTTAATATATACAGAGGGCAAGGAATAGCCCTTGGAGTGGAAAGAGGAAAGTGTTGCAGTAAAGGGGGGAGAGTGGAGGAGAGAGGGTACAGTAGTGATGGGCTGTGACTGTAAGAACAGCCCAGTATCATTCATCCCATCCTGGAAGCCCTGAAAGCCCAGATACCAATTCCCATGGGATGCTCTGGGTCTGGCCTGCCCCACAGCTCAGCTGGGCAGGCAAATCCAAACACCAGCAGCAGAAATTGCTCTGCTATTACAGTTTGTGATGTTAGTGGCTCTGGAGATGCCAAGATTTTAGAAACTTGGCCATCAAGAGCTGGAGCTTGTATGCCATGGATTGAAAAGCAGTTTCCAGATATGGGTATCTACAGCTTTGTGCAGCTGAAAAAAACCCTTTTAAGCGGGTAAAAGGGACCGATCTGCAGGACCTTAGAGCTCACAAGGACATCACTCTCTTCTAAGTGGAATGCTACTAATGTTCTAGCTTACCTGGCAAAAGTTGCTGGAGTCCTGAGCAAAACACAGGAGGCAGCTGCTGGGCAAGAAGGAAAAATAAAGCCAGGGGAAATAAAGATTTTGCACCAAAGCTTTGATCTTCCTAAAGTTTCATCCACCTTCAAGGATGAAGTTAAAATGTTTTCGGTTTGGTTTTTTTTTGTCCTGAAGCTGGAATGAGGCAGGATCTGTTTTTGAAGAGAAGCCTGATAAGTGACATTTTGAGAATGGGGTGCAGATTCTAAGAAGGCCAGGTAAAAAGAGTGAAATGAAGAGTAAGAAATCCAAAATTGCTGAGAAAAATAATGGTCTCGGGTAGATAGATACTCTAATAAGAGTGGGAGGGAATGGGAAATATTTTATGAGTATCAGAATTTTCTATAGCTGTGAATAAATGGACTGAAGAAGGAGGAAGGAAGATTGATTTCATACCTTAGAGAGGTTGACCTTTGAGGAAAGTTTTATTAAAATCCAATATAATTTTTTCCTCGAGTTCACCTTTGCGCTGGGATCCTGCCAGTTTAATGTCAGTTAGTCCTGCAGTATCTGTTAATAGACAAATTATGAGATGAGGACTGTCCTAGGTGATAGCCATGTAACTTCTAAGTTAATCAGCTTCAAGTGCTTTACTATGCTCATTCCAAACAACGAGTCATAAACAATTTTAAAGACACAAAACTTCCTTTTAAACTGTAAGGACTTGCATGGGGATCAGAAATAAACACTGAAAATGAAAGGCTGGTATTTTGCCCTTTCAGTTTCTGATAGAGGAAGGTAGCTTGAAAAGATCTCGTAAAGAATTTACTTCAGAATTTTGTGTACTTAGTGTTTTCCAGGAAGAAATAGATCTTTTTTCCTGAGAAGGGAATTCCAGGAAAACTGTTCAGTCTTTTTCAAGAGAGATACCGAATGTGAAAAATGAGATAGATGGGGAAAACTGAGTATGAAGAAATAAGTTTCATTCAGTCTGTTTATCTGAAAGAAGGAGCAGAGAGGTGACTGTTTACAAAAACTGCCTGATAAACACTGAAGTTCTGCTAATCTTTTGTCATGCTGATTATCATCAGTTAGGGAAGATGCCCCAATTATTGCAATAAAATCCAGAACACAATATAATTTTAACATCCCTAGAAGATCTCATACGGTTCTTGACTAAGAATTTAAAACAGTCAGGAGAAGTGCTGCTCAGTAAGAAGCCATCCATATTTTAAGCTTTCAGGTGATAAGCAATCTGTTTTTTTCTGGAGCTGTTGACTGGATTTCTTATGCCTTTTTGTAATACCGTTTCTATCAGTAATGATGTTTTATGCTGAGCCCAGTAATTGCTCAGGATTTGAAGAATTTAATTAATGAGTACTAGGTGAGATGCAGAATATCACTTTTAGGAAAGCCACAGGTTACAAGTGTTGGTATTTGGTCTGAGAGCATTGATTTGAGAAGCTCTGAATTAACCTGCTGTGCTGTCACAGTATGAAAATGTGTCACGATAAACAGTCTGAAAATCCTGCTCATGAGAAGAAGATCACTTCACCCTTCCAGTATCTGAAGGGGTCCTGTAGGGAAGCTGGAGAGGGACTCAATATCAGGAACAGGACAAGGAGCAGTGGTGCAAATTGAAAGAGGGAAAACCTAGGTTAAATATTAGGATGGAAATTATGTGTTAGGAAGATAGATGGAAATTAGATATCAGATATTAGGAAGGAATTCTTTACTGTGAAGATGGTGAGGCCCTGGCACAGGTTGTCCATGGAGGTTATGGATGCCCCATCCCTGGCAATGTTCAAGGCCAAGTTTGATAAGGCCTTGACCAATCTGATCTAGTGGGAGGTATCTCTGCCCATGGCAAGGGTGGTTGGGACTTGATGATCTTTAAGGTCCATTTCAAGCCCTTTACATTCTATGAATGATTCTATGATTCATGTTAATAAAAAACCAAGGGTGTTTCTTTCCAGATGAACAGAAACCTGGTGACTCTGCACTTGTGCAGACATGAAGAACTAGTTGAGTGGAAAGATGCCAGCTTATGACAGCTGGAGGTTTGACCCTGAATATTTAAGGGTGTTATCCATGGGGAAAAAAAAAAAAGCCAATGGAAATTTCTTTTCAAGCTTACTGTGCTCCAGATCTGGCCCTTACTCAAGTCCATTGAGTCATGGCAACAGGAGTAATGAAAGGGAATGAAGATTCAAGCTGTGTGTGTGCTCCCAAGACATACAAAGTAGATTTTACACCGTTCGTGCATCCTGTTTTTAACACAGTTCATGTATCCTGTTCATGTAAGGAGTAGTTCATGGAAGACTCAGTCTGTCACTAGCATTGAAAAGATCATTCCGTTTAAACAGTAAATCACTCATTTCCTCTCCAAGTTCTGATTCCCAAAGATATAATTGCCAAAAATAATATAATAAGTGACTTAAAAGATTAAGCAAAAGGTCAGATTAGCATAACATCTTTCCTGAACTGATGGCAAACACTGCATAAGCCTGAGCCACACCTTGAAATCCCCCAGGACAGTACTTGTGGGGCTTGCCAATAACACAATTTCACAGAGATTCCTCTGTTTCACAGGTCACAGCTTTTTACCCTGTGATGGACAGACTGGGCAACCCTCATGTACCTACATATATATGACCCACTTCATTATCACAGAATGTTTTCTCTTGAACACACAGCCCAGTAGGAGCCATTATCTCATGCGCTATTATTAATGCAAAGACTTCAGACAGTATCTGCACACAGCAGTGGATCTGTGTAGTCTCAAGAGTGGCCGTAACTAAAAACTTCAGAAGAAGGGATAAAACAGCCATGTCACACAATTACATTGAGTTTGGCAATGGGAAGAAGAGATTTCTCCTTGATCCCACATGATGATTATCTTATACGCTGGAAAATGAGCACTCAGAGTGACACACTTTTTATTGTAGCGAATGTAACTCAGATTTGTAAAGAAGGTGATTCTGCTATGTGACCATATTATCTAAATTGCTTTGTCGCCAACGCATAAAAAACTGAATATAAAATTGCCTGAACATAATTGAGTGCTGACTCACCCTCCGATTAGGGTAAATGGTGCAGCATTCCAGGGCGTCTTGGAGCTTTCTATAGCCTCACAATCCTATGTGAAATCTTTTGATTGATTTTTCTCCCTTCCAAGCAAACTTATGTTTCATGCTCCTATTTGAGGCTAGATGCTACAAATCCAGCTGCTGTCACAAGGCATCTTCCCTCTGCTTCGTTATCTTGATCAATTTTCTGCTGAAACTCTCATCTTTCATCCTGGCTGGTGCAGTTGCCTCCCTTGTGATTATTCCAACTCCTGGCTCTCCATATTCATAGTCACTCTCCAAGCTCCAACTCCAACTCTCTAGTTTCTAAGGCTACATAGCTGCGAGTGTTTTCTCACAAAGAGCTTTTCCATAAATTCTCAATTTCATTTCAGTCTAATCCAAGGCTGCATACACGCATGACACTGCTCAGATATGAATTTTAATAAAAGCACCTGCAAACATGAGCAAGAAGATATGACCCTAACTATTTTAAATGGATTTTTTTTTCCTGAGAATGGCCTCATATCACAAAACACCATTTGGAGGTGTAACTGTGTGACTGTCTTTAAACCAGGAGAGGTTTTGAGTTTTGAAATATAAGTGGAAGAAGGGCAATTGTAAGAAGCAATGCCAGAGACCTGAGGTGAACTGAGCCATGGATACAGGGCAGAGGGCTCAGATTTAGCTGACTGTGGCAATAAGTCAAACCAGCACTTGTACCTTGGGTGATCTCTGTTTCAGCTCTCACTCAGGAAGTGGAAAGAAGGAGCAGAAGAAGGGCCATCACCTAAATAATTGAGAGAACAGCAATTATTAGCCAGCAATCCCACATACAAGGATTTGCAGAAGACGCCAGCCCTGAGCTGGAGGATCTGGGAGTGAAACCAGTCATGGAAGTGACAGAACTTGGTTTAGTTTCCAGCTAGCTATGAGCACCTCCTTTCTGGCTGACTGAACTATTGTATGAGCAGCTGCTGAAAATCAGGTAGGGAAGAGGATGACATTTGCTTCCTTTATATGTGGGCTTGGTTTCATATCAGGTAATAATTCTGAAATGAAGAGTAACTTCAGCACACATGTCAGGCTTACATTCCCCAGAAGTAGTTATCACTGCACAGCCCAACCTTGTTCCTTACCAGGAATTTTAACTTTTGTTTTCTGATAAATGCCTCGCCCCAAAGAGGATAGATCTTATTTATTTCCAACTCCAGAAAGATCATAATGAAATTGTTCCTTCATACCAGGAGATCAGACATCTGCTACCTGGAAGTTCCTTTCTGAATTGGATCATCTTTTCTCCAAGAGCTTCCTTCTGCAGAATAACGGGAAACTCAGTTCAAATGTATTTCCACAGATGAATCTCTAGGAATAAAACTAATTGTAAAAGACACCGTATCTATGGTGTGAAGGAGTGAATCTAAAATTCAGAGCTGGGTCAGAATCCAGCCAGAATTAAGGATCTGCACAGAAGCTGTACCTTTACAAAATAAAGACACGTTTAAAAAACATAATGAGAAAAAAAAAGGAATCTCCAATGGTCAAGAAAGCAACATATTTTGAGAGCTAAAAAAAAAAAGGCTGTCTGAACCCTTCAAAGTTATCAGTGAAATACATAAAAGCATCCATGGCTTCCCCAGATGGGTTAGGGTTGGTTGTTACTCCCAGTCCAGGCTCCACTGACAGCTCTCCTCTCACTTGCATTGCCAGAAGTGTGTTTTCAAAGGGGGAAAAAAAAGATGCTCAAGCCCAGTATTCCTATCGAGATTATTCTTGCCAAACGTTTGACAGCAGCCTGTCCAAGTGACATCCACATGGGGACAATTAATTGTTAATGTCCCCAATTCAGCTGAATAAGGCCTAGATGACAAAGAAGAACATCGCTGGGAAAACTCAAGGGAGACACCAGGGGATTCGCAGCAGGGTGAGATGTATGTGATGTCTACATCAAAGCAGCCATGCCAGTGATTCCAACATTTAACCTCTGCATCTGCAGCAACTGGTGGGTCACTCAGCTGCCATTTACTGTTGGGCTGCTGGCAGGAGCTGGGGCTGAGCATGGAAACAGAGCACCCTGGGCTGAAAGCCCAAGCTAATTCTGTAGCGAAGATAAGCCCTTGGATGGAAATTCTTCAAAAGGATGAGGCCAGGCAGGCTGTCACCATGGGCATCTCAAAGGAGGCCCTCAGTCCTCCCTTTAATAAATAGAAGAAGATACAAGACGGTCAGAGAAGAGTACACTTCTTAAATGTCTTGGAGAAGCAAGGATGAGACATCTGTCATTCCTAATCCACAAAGCAATGGAGGTTCCTGAAGCAGTAATGCCTGCACAATCAAAGAGGAGCAACTAGGCTGATCCTACACTGAGGCTTGTGCTCCAAACTATAACCAATGAGTGTAAAGGCCCTGACAAAAAAAAAAAAAAAAAAAGCTTCCACAGAATCCCTTTTCTAAGGCCTTTGATTTTACTGGAACATGCACAGAGGTAAAATTCATATAGCCAACGGGAAAGCCGTGTCCTGGCCTGACCCAATCACAGAAAACAGCAGAACAAAGGGACAGGGATTTGGGGGTCACGTTTGGGGAGGATCCATGATTCAGCTTGTCTGTTTACTAAATCTCCTCTAGTTTGTCACGTAGTGAGGGAGTGAGGCAAACACCTGCAGCTCCAGGCTGCTGCTTCATTGCGAAAAGGTCTGACCCGGCAGCGACAAGCGTCTGAGGAATAAATGACTCTCAATTAGGACAGTAGGTCAGAAAGAGCAAGATGATTCATATCCAGAACATACTTCAACCATCCACAATAACACTCAGCAATTCTATTCAGCTTTGCTCCTTCAAAGCACCCGCAAATACCCTGTCCTTCCCATGGTGCTGGCAGGTAACAGCCAGTGGGGCTTGAAATGTGTGCTGGTTCCCAGCTAAACTGGGAACAAACTGCTTCCACGGTCCCTCCAGCAATAGGAAGGAATGAGACAGCTCTGTTCTGCTCACGGCATGACACCGTTGGTCTGGAAATCAGGGGACGTGGAGATTCACACCCCAAACTCAATAAATAAGGTACCCAGAATTAATAGTCTCTTTTAGGGAGCTGGCTGTATGCAGTTTTCCCAGGAATAAGCAACAGGTCGTGACAGATGGGGTTTAGGAGTGCTTGGCTCCTAGGTTAGCACCCTGACAATGCCTCTGCTCAGCTGTGCAAATCGTATTTTACTTGCTTGACTGTGAGTTGCTGGGCAGTGGGATGTAATTTTCCATGCTTGCAGTTGGCACTCAGTTTTACCTTGACTTGTATTTTACAGAGCAAGCTCTGTCAACATTGTTTCCCCTCTTGGAAAATAATAATTAAGAATCCTGGATGATAGGTATGTATTAGTACCCAGAAATTCATGGCCAGCTCTCCTTTAACCTAGTCACCCTAGTTTACTACTCTGCCACAAAACAGCTTTTCCAGATTTGCCTGAAGTCTGGGATATCAGAAAAATTCAGGGGTGCCAGACATACACTTGGCTGACTTTGATCTCTCTGAAGACAAATCTTTTAAAGTTTAGATCAAGGAATCTTTTAATGAAACAAAGAAATTGTGCCACTTGTATCAGTTCCAGATATAAATAAATCAGCTAGAAATAAACAGGAGCAAGGCAAACGTAAAGGAGACAGAGACGCTCTGCAATGTCAGTCCAAAGTGACTGTCTGATGGATGATAATATGGCTGGCTCAGAAAAAAAGTCAGTTTAAAAGTCTTGCTGCCAGCCATCTGGCAAATTCTCCAAAGAATATTGCTGTAAAACTTCCCCAGTTTGGTACCTGGCTTGTACCTCCTGCTATCAAGACAGCCTATTTACTTTTTAAATGTAGTGAGTATTTTGAAATCTCTACTAGGACTCTCTTCTTAGAGACTCTTTGTAGCCGTCCCCACAGTGAGTTCACTGTTCCTTCCTGCCACTGCTCTGCCATGTGTGTGTAATCTTATCCTAGGATCATTTAGGTTTGAAAAGACCTCCTAAGATCAAGTCCAACTGTTAACCCAGCACTGCCAAGGCCACCATTAAACCATGTCCCCAAGTGCCACATGTACACGTCTTTTAGGTACCTCCGGGGATGGTGACTCCACATTGCCCTGGGCACCTGTTCCAGTGCTTGACAGCCCTTTTGATGAAGTTTTTCCTAATATCCAACCTAAATCTCCCCTGGCACAATCATCACAGAATCGTGGAATGCCTGGTGCTGGAAGGGGCCTCCGGAGATCATCCTGTTCACCCAGAGCAGGTTGCACAAAGTAAAGATGCATTTTTTAAAAGATCTTTCCAAAGTAAAGATACTTTTAGATAATTAGGGGGTTACTAGGACACAGAGCAGACTGACTCCATTCAGGCTGCTGGAGACTTTCTGCCTGTTCACAGCTCAGAGGTGCTGTTCCCTTGTGCTGCAAGAGAGGCAGAAATTCATGGCACCAGGATTTATAGCACATCTGTCCTCTTGTTCCAGAAGCATCATGACTTCATGCTTGGAGCTGAAGGGCAACATTTCATACTTCTAAACAGTTCAGGGCTGATTTTCATACCTAAGTAATTTGGTCTCTGTACCCCAGAAGGCAACAGTAAATTTTACCACTGGCCATTTCCTAATAAACATAAAGCGATAAAAATTTGACATCATTTAAAAAGAAAATCCTTAGCCATTCATTGAAAATAAATATATCTTTAAAGAACAGGCTGCCTGGGCAAATATTAATGATTCTTTTCCCCCTGTTTCTTCAGCTTCTCCCATCTGGTCCATAATCAGCTGTAATTGAGTCCACGACCCCCCTGAATTGCAGTGAAGTGTGATGGCTTGTGGCCACAGAACTGAGAGTCCTGGCATGCAGATAACCCCAACATGTGGCCTGAGAGGCAGCTGGAGATCCTATCTGGTGACCAGACACTCCTGGGTTGTAACATGGACTCAGTAAAAGCTATTTTCAGCTTAAATGATCTTTGATACTGAAACTAGAGTTAACCTGGATGGTGAGAGGAGAAGATCATCTGCTCTGAGAAATAAACCAAGGGAGAAGAGGGAGGGAGAAGAGTGGGAAGATAACAAAAGGAAAAGGATTCTTTAGGGAAAGGAATTAAATTGAAAACATGCACTGATGGAGAAAGGAGCAGAGTTAAAATGGTGCTGCATCTCCTAATCACTCTTGTTCAGGTTCCCGTGCCCCCTCAACTGCCAGCCATGTTTGTCATTTGTAATTCTCAGCCTTCTTAGATAGATGGGGCTAAGCAGCAAAAGCTGTCTCATCTCACCTTTGCTGAAGCCAGTTTTAGTCATTTTTAGTCAAATTGGTTTGGTTGTTATAAAGGACTTGATTCTGATTTCACCATCTGCAGCAGTAACTTGTTAACAAGCTGCTCCAGGAGATCTTTATAGGACAGTGGAAACCAGGGAAAGGAAATAATTACAGCATTTCTACCTATGGTAGTCTGCTTCAGGGCAGGTATAAATAGATCTGTAAGTGTTTGTTCACTTAAAGGATCAGCCCAATTGCTTTCTCAGTTGCCAGCAGCACAATTAATGGGTGGGTATTTTTTCTTAAAAAAATGAGGGCAAAGATCATCTGCTAAATATCACCCTCCCTTCTTTCAGACTGCAAGTAGCATTTAAAAAGTTTCCAATTTTTACCAAAACCAGATGTTGGGTGTATAAAAGTACGGGCAGTTTTTCAAAGCCATTCTATTTCTTTGGGAAGGGAGGGAAATCAGAAAACTCAATTCAGCTTCAGAACAGAGGAAATTGATGAAAAAAAAAAATCACATTTCATTCAGCTGGTGCATCCAAAAACCTCTGGGCTGACGGCTACAAAGAGTAACTCCCTTTGGAGTCCCTCCAGAAGTTTTAAGAAAGCAATTGCTAAAGTGTCTGAACACACCCATTTTCTAGTCCTTTCTCTCTGAAGAGCAGAAGGGGCACAACACAACACTCAGCTGGGATGGGACTGGGATCTCAGCAGGTTGGGAAGGATCCATCTGCAATCTGGGAAGTGGGATATTTGCATCCAGCTTGAGCATCCCAGAAATAACTTGCCTGACCCAAGAAGGTTTGGAAGCCTCTCCACAGGGCTCAGTGGTGCAGGAGGGAGTGTGAGTGGCCAGGTGGGTGCCCTGGGCCTCTCTCCTGGAGCAGCACTCCCACAGCTCCATCTACCCGTGGCTCTGAGCCCAAAGCCCTGCCAACATCCACCTTTCCCTGCACCAAATTGTTTAAATAAACTTCCCCACTGTGGCCTTGCAGAAATGCAATAAACATCGTTTATGCGGCTCCTCGGGAGCTCAGCTAATGAACCAGTTGGAATGGCATTACCAGGGCTTTCTAGGCAAATTTGCTCTTCTCTGCCTCTGGCCTCTCGTGTTGAAGCCTCACCTCAGACTCTGTAATAGCACAAAGCACGTTCCCTGCCACTGCCTATTGTTCAAGCTACAGGTACTATATATAACCAAACAATAGCTAATAAACAAAAGACACTTTAAGTGGTTTGTGGTATCTGCTGAGCACCAGCTGCCCTTTTTGTGTTCTACTGTGTCTTCAGTCCCGATGCTCAGGTCTCCTGGGTCCCATTCAGCTGCAAAAGCCCAAAGCTACAGCAAGAGGAACAAACTCATCTGATAGGGAAATAAAACAATTGATGACTCATAAAAGCAAAAGGGACAGATATTTGAAAAGGAAAATAGCAGAACAGATTCAAATCTAATTGTGAGTCCTACCACAGGAGTGCCATAGAAGCAGTGAGTTCTGCCACGTTCTTCCACTTGTGCCCTCAGCCAACTTCCCTGGAGCCAAGACACAAACCTGTGGTTCCAGGTAGCCTAAATAAGGTTTAGATCTGAATTAAACCACTCTTCTGCATGCCTAGGGATGTGATTCAGACCTCCAGTCTTTTGTCATGTGGCAGCCTCGGCTGCTTCAGGCTGTGCTGGAGCATCTGGAGGTGCACGTTTGTGAGTCCCAGCCCAAAGTACCGGGATGGAGCTGTGAGCTCTGCTGGAGTCTGAGACAGCCTGAGGCAGGGAAGGAACTGCTCACACGTTTCCTGTGGGGGAGCTGACTCCAAGATCAGTTTTTCTGAAGGCAACGACAGCACAAGCCCCTGACCAGCACAGGGATCTGTGTGTGGCTCTGGGAGAGGAGAACGGGAGGCTGAACCCACTTAGCCCAACACCCATCTTCCCCTGGAAGGGCAGTGTGAGCAGTCAGCTGCTGTTCCTCAGGGGAAGGAGGCCCCCTGGACTGGCTCAAACACCCCCGTGATGGGGAAGGGGGGGATCATCCCTGGGGTTGATAGGACTCCCTCATGTCCCAGGTGTGGGGCTTGGGACTGTCACCTCCTCGGTCCCTCCTCTTTCCCCAAGGCAGTGTAATGAGGCCAGCGGAAATCTGAAGTAGAGGTTTACTTTACTCAAGGATTCCTATTCAAAGCTACAGCTATTGACAGACTTTTTCTATTCCTACGCTCGGCGGAAGCTGATAGTATTTATTAAGCTGATCTCAGGCACCAGAGCTGGATCCTAACTCCAGATATGCAGGCAATCATCAGAGCCTGTTGTGTTTGCATGAATATACTAATCCTGCCTCTGCTTTCTGAATGCATAAAATGATGTATAGGACCATTCATCTATGATAGTCTTCTAGATGGCTGCAGAGGGCGAGACAGTATTTTTAATATGGAGAACTCCATGGCAAGCTATTTTAGTACCTTTGGATCATTAACATTTTTGAATGTCTGAGAAGCTGCTAACATTTATAAGACACTACCACCAAGATTCATTCTCCCAAATGGAGAAAGAGCTCATATTTTTCACATACACTTTAGATATTGATAATTTTCTCATTTTCTGATATGACAGGGCTTGGGGATTTTTTCCCCATTGAGACAAGATGACTGACAGAAGGAGATGAGAATTTCTCATACAGAGAAGCAATGCATTTTTACACTGCTGAGACTGGAAGAAAGCAGTAATTGCCCTAATATGCAAGCACAGCCCTCCAGAATGGCTGATGATTTATTTCAAGAGGCAGTCACTGCTGACCAAAATGCCAGGCATATCTTCTCAAGCCAAGATGGAAGCTGAGATTGGTTTGAACAAACCCTTACCTCTCTGCCCACCTGGTGTGCTGCTGTTAGATGACAAAGGCCAGTCCTGGGTGGGTGATGCCAGCCTGGAACATTCTGATTATGGTGGATGCAGAGCAGCAGAGATTAATCAACACCTCTGCTCTGGTGAGTCCAACCTGCTGGCACAGAGATGACACTTGCTTAGTTCAGTACTTGGAGTGCCCAGGGAACTTTGGGCAGAAGTTAGAGCTGCCACTGCAGAACCTGTCTGGTTCTGCTTGCCTCAAACACCTGGGCCAGGACATAGGCTTGGAGCAGCAGGGATACTCATCCTCAGGGTCACCACCACTTCTGTCCCCCTAGACAGCTGATTAGCTTTGCTTCCTGCAGGGATCCTCTGGAACCATCCACTTTTCCCATGCTTGGCCATGCCTTTCAGGGTTTCAGCTGTTTCACTGGTGCACACAAGTCAAAATTTACCCCCCCTCTGCCCACTTTTCCTCCCAGCCTCCTCTTCCAGCTGTTCTCTCTCCCCTCTCACTATCTGCATCTCCCATTCTTCTCTGCTGTTCCTAATAGCTTCTATCTATGCCAAGTCCCATCCTACTCATATCTCATTAAACCCCAGACCTTGTGCAGAGCTCTTCTGCATTGATCTCCCAGCCAGCTTTTGTCTCTTTGACATCTAGGTTCTCTTTGTTTGTGCTTTTCTCTCTGGATCTGGGAATTATTCTGCTTCTATTGATGTATCAGATCCAGGCCTTGATATTTTATTGAATTCCTTGGGATATCTTCTGCTTGGCAGGTCTGATGGTGGATACAACTGCTCCCTATTCCAGGAGTGTTGCAAAAACCTTGAGATGTGTATCACAAGCACTAGGAAACTTATCCTGTGCTAGACACTGGGTTGAGAGAGGCATTATCCTTGGCAGATACCAGCTCCAGGGAGACATTTTCCATGGCATCCCTGCCCAGGAATAGATCCTGACTTCATCTAAGAGAGGAGCCAGAGCTGATTTTACAGGACTGTGCTGCTTGCTGAAGGATGGCACAGCCACAGCAAATGGGCAGAGGTGACCCCTGCCATACCTGTGGTGTTCTGCCTGCTCCTGCTCATTTTCTGATGGCATGTTTTCTCTCCTGAAGCCTCAGATCAGTATCTTGATAGAAAGCTGTGGATCTGAGCAGCCCTGGCTGGCAGCAAGTGTTCCCTGGAGCACAAGGGGTCCCGGAACACATGCTCTAACCAGATCTCTTATTTGGAAAACTAGATGGCATTGTCTATTTATAAACCTCAGCTCAGAGCAAGGCGAAGCCATCTGGAAAATATGCCACCATGGGTGCGTGAAGGTGCTTAGCAAGGAGCACAGCATTGTGGGTTTTCAGCCCTGAATTACAGGGCTGAAATTTGCTCTTGAGCAAGTGGCTTTGCCTTTTCTTTTTCCCCTCTTACTGATTTCGTTTGGAAGCATTTCACAGGGCACTTTCTCCTGTTAAATGGTGATAAAACCCTAGGCTCAATAATTGAGATCTGCTGTCTGGCATCAGAGCAATACAAATAACAATAAAAGAAGCAAAATAGTTGTGAGTCAGGCTGGTTTTGACTTGGAAAAACATCAGTTATCCTTATTACTCACCAGCTCTGTCGTCTCCTCTGGGGGACTCTGCCGGCCACTGGCGAGGCTGCCGTTGTAAAGAGGCTGAATTTAGCTCAGGCCCTCCTAGAAATGGTTCTCCCTGGGGTTTTGGAGGGTCAGTGGTTGCATATCCATGTCAACGGGACCATGAGTGCGAGCAGCCTTTTGCAGAGGGAAAGCCTTTTGAAGCTGAGTCCAGAAGGAGCGCAGGTCTGAAGACAGGACACACCATGCAGAGGCCACAGTCCATGGCAGGGCGAACAATCCTTGAGGCCCATGTCTTCATCTGGGTGGGAAAAACAGGGGAGGGAGCCTGGAAGGGGGCCACCCTGTCCCAAACACTGGCTGTGGTCACCCATGGGCTCCTGAGTGATCTTCAACCTGTGGCTCTGTCATGCCCTTCACAGCATGGTCACACCGGCCCAATGCATCTGAAACACACGAGGGGCCAAGTCTACCTGGGAGTTGATTTCTGTTATCAAGGCTTGTATTTATTAATTTGTAGCCCATTTGCTTTCTTTTGGCACCTTTTTTTTCTGCAAGTGAAAAATTTCCCCTGAATCATAGTGTGTTATTTCCACTTGTCAAGATAAAGGTTAATGAAATACCAGTAACTGCATCACAAATCCAGCTCCGTATCTATCCGGGATTTTATATGGCAAGTTATGCTGCACAGCCTGTTCTTGTAAAAGGCTGTGATTAAAAAACCCAAAACTGTCAGAGGTCAAGAAATTCATGGTTAGAGCAGCTGAGCCTCTGCCTTTCACTCCTCACCTCTTGCCTGTGGGACAGGGAAAAAACCTCCTGGAACTGACACAAGCAAGTGTGGGACGAGATTTCCTCCAATACACAGGACTCTGCAGGACTGCGGTGTTTAAAAAGCATTTTCCTTTGAAAACATTGTCTGCCTCTGGATAATGGTTACTTGGATATTTATACACTATGTAAATAATACATAAATACACAAATACCATAGAACCGTAGAGGTGGAGGGGACCATCGTGTCCTATAAATATATATAGGATTTAGAAGCAACGTAATGCTATAACTGACATATAGCTGTCTTCAAAGACATTTGCAACAGGGGCACAAAGAGAATTTGACATTCTTGCTGCAAAGAGTTTTTCATGCCCCGAACGTGATACCACCAGGGCTGTCCAAAGGACAATCCGTGCCCAGGGACTGGGGAGCTGAGACCAGTTCTACCATTGCAAATGCCCCTTCAAGATCTGCCAGCACAGGGTCAAACCTCAGATTAAACCCTTGGAAACACAGAAGATGCTCCCGTTCAGCAGCAGCAGCAGTTTGGGCACGTGAGGTTTCAGGAAGGAAGGGAGGAGCAGCTTTGTTTTCTTCCTAGGGAAGGCTGGCGACGGATGGGATGAATGTCAGAAGCTGCCGTTTGGGATGAGTCAGGAGATCGGCATGGGGCGGTTTGCATTAATACCGGCTTGAACACATGCCAAAGAGGATTTCCAAAATTCACAGCCAGTTATTTCTTGTCATAGAGCTAAGACATCCTATAGCCTGTTCTTCCACTCCAAGGCATGCGATCAAAAGCCTGCGGAGATTATTCTGAGAGGGTTTGTTTGTTCTGTAAATATGTTTTTAAAATCTTGGGTACAGATGACTCAGTTTTTAAAAAAAAAAAACAAAACAAAACCCAAAAAACTTCTAAAACAGAGCAAACCCTCTCACAGAGAATCTTATCCCTCCTTGGAGGTGGACTGAAAAGCATTGTTATGAAATCCCAGTGCAGATTTTATTATGGGCTAAATCAAAATGCTTAGGAGTCTTTGGAATTCAGATCTGAAGTTCAGCGTTTCAGCCCATATGCTCCATATAAAAGTAAGATAAAGAAAAGGATGTACTTTTTCTTCCTTTTGATATGCAAAGATTCAGATGAAATGCTTACTTCCCAATTTGCTTTTTTGGTAGAAATTCACTAGAGATCGTATCAACATGAAATACCCTGTGAAGCCCAAGGAGCTCCTGAAATGATGGATGACATCAAGAGCCAAAAGAAGGTGTACAAAGCATCTGCAGAAAGAGATCCTTAATCATTCTGTGAAGCCTGTTGATTTGTTGCCAACTACTTAACTTAAAGCTTGTGTTGTCATATATCTAACTTTAAAATTTAATGAACCAGTTGGAGAAAGGAAATCTCTGTTAAAAAATTCAGTCCTGTCCCTTCAGCTGCAGTGTGAGCAATAACACACTTAGTTGGATACTCTCAGCAAGTCCCTCATTAAAACACCAAATGAGATCTAATTTTTCTAATATTTGGAGACTACAATGCAAGAGGGAAAATATTTGAGATTTTATGTATTCCTGAAGAATAGTAAAAAAACTCAACAATGCTAACTGCCCCACCTCTTTCATTTACAAGTATTTTACTGTTGAAATTGAATATCAATACTATTTTTATTTTTTAATAATTCTTTGCCCACTAGGTGGCTGTAATTGTTATGGCCATGCTTAATTTTTGGTATTAAATTCTCATCTTTAACAAAATCTATTCTTCCTTTTTGCTATTCTGCAGCACATGCACTTACTCTCCAGCAGAGCGTTTGAAGTGATGGGCTCCTCACTTTGCAAATTTTGTCCGTTTTTACAAAATTTAGCAATTCAAAATGGCTACTGTAATGGGTTGCTATCACATCTGAGGCACAGGAAACCACCACCATTTTGAAGGATAAAGCAGGAATTCATTTTCCATTATTGAAAGAAATACTTTCTTTTCTGATAATACAAGGAATGGTCAAAGACTCGGAGGGAGACCTTTGGAAAGGCTTTCCAATAGCTTGGCATTTAATGCAAGCAGTTTGTGACTACTGTTGTAGCACAAAAACATTGTAAATCTGATGAATGAGAGCCCAGAAGGCAGAATTGAGCATCTCCCCATCCTAGATTCAGTTGAGGAGCTGATGTGAAAAAGAAGCAGGAGCTGCTGGAAGGAAAACTCAAACGATATGTCACAGGGAATGCAATTTCCCTGCTGTTTGCACAGGCTCCAGTCCAGGAGCAAGAGAGGGTCTGGGTAGTAGATTTGCAAAATATTTGCTCGCTGTGGTGTTTTCCAGAAGCTCCACCCAAAGGGAACGACCACAAAGGCTCAGGTACAGAGAAAGACTTCCCTGATTCAGCCACTGAGCAGGACACCAATTCTTAGAACAGAAATGCCTGAATATAAACATCTCCATGTGTTTGACAGCTCTCAACTGCAAGATGTGGAAAGGGAATTGACTATCTTCTTTTGTAAGTTAAACACAAGTTTTAAGCAGCATGCAGAGACATTTGTAGGAACTCTCCACTAAGTGTGAGCCAGTACTCTAATTCATTGAGGTGTCACTGCAGCCCCTCACACGGTTCATAGTTGTGCCAGCAGCAGAGAAATCTGTCCTTAATGGGAGTTATTTGTTTTTCAATGAGGAGTTTTCCCCCCAGTTCAGCAGTGAACCGAGGGGCCATCAGATTTCATGAGACTGAAATGGAATTTCTCCATGAAACATCTCTGAAGAGGGTTTGCTCAGCTGGGGCCTCATGAGCAGCTCAGCTGGGGCAGTGCCTGTGCCTCAGTTAAAACCACCCTACACCGAGCTCTGTGGATCCTTTGGAAGAGAAGAAAAGGCAACACCTCTGGAAAAGGAGGTGCTGTGATAAGATTTGATTCAAAGAAATTCAGGACTGCTGTAGCATGCCAGTTTAATACCAGTCCAGAAGATAATTTCACTTATTGCTCACTTTTCCAGAAATACCATGTTGAAGTGTTTGGGAAATCCAGCTACAGTCAGACCAGGCATCCCCCTGCTTTACCTGGATTTCTTCCTAGTTCTGCATAATTGAGCACCCTTTCTGTGTGTTCACAAATAGGTTCCTGCCAGTACACAAGTCCCATGTGCTGTGGGTTGGTCAGCCAGAGGCTTGTCCCTGCCTTTCCAGATCCAGTGCCAGGCGTTGTCCTCAGCCCCACCTTGACCCAGCTGCCTTATCATGGTGGGTGTGGGGGTCCAGTTTGTCTTCTGTCCTTCCTGGCACATGCAAATCCAGCCTCCCTTGGTATTTAAATTGAGTTCATTGCCATGCTAGCTGAACGCCTTATAAAGTGATGTTAATCAAGAAAGAATAATGAGCCTTCAAATTCCCCTAAGTTGTAAGTAAGGACAAAGCGCTCAAGTAAAACATCTCTCATTCTAAATGGGTCCTTATTTCTAAGTCTTCTGTATCCACAAAAAGGAGGAAGTAAACACTCTGAGATGAATGGATGAGGAGAGCAAGGTACTGCTCAGGAAGATGAACATCTGTTTTACCCTCTCTTCCTAGACCCTTCAAATTCCTGCCATCACCCTTTGAAACAATCTGAGTAAGTCCCTAAAACTCAAGACACTTCTTTGAGATCCTCTGACTCACCGACTTTTCTGTCTTTCTGTGTCTACAGCAAATCTTGCCGAACAGGTTGAACCAAAATGATCACCATGCAAACACTCTGCAAATAGATCAATCCCATATCCTGTACCAACTGTCCTACCTGAAGCCCATTGAATAGATGGATGTCTTTGCTATAAAATTATAAACCAAAACTTTATGTAGCATTGTACCCACTTAGATTTGAAATAATTTAACTTTCAGCATAGAGACTTCAGCATTGCAATAACAGCAGTATAAATAGCCACAGTCTCTGAGCATTGTGAAGGACAGGGATTAAGGTCAGCAGCCACACTGCAGTGGTTTGCCTTTGAAGACTATCTGGAGCAGACTTGGGAAGGTGCAGGGTACCTGAGACTGCTATTCAGCTGTGATGGAGTTGTGGATGCCTTGTATTTTCTTGTAATCACTCTGGAGGGATTTTAACAAGGAACAGATGTATGAAAACCCACAAGATACTTCTGAACAACAGAAGCTCACTTGCTCAGAGGACAAGGCTGGTTCAAAACCATGGCATTTGCTCCTGTATGTAGCTCCCTCTGAGCTCTGTGTTGTCCCAGTGGAGCACACCCTCCACCCATCTCTCCTGCCCAAAGCAAACCACATACCACAGGGGTTTGCTGGGCAAACAACGAGTCACCCCTGAGATATCAGTGCTGGAGAGAAATAGAGGAAGAGCTGCAATGGGCACCCTTCACCTCATGTGACTCGACCCGGGAAGATGCTCGGGTATTTCTAAAGAGGACAGGTTTAGATTAGATATTGGGAAGAAATTCTTCCCTGTGAGGGTGGTGAGGCTGTGGAACAGGTTGCCCAGGGAAGCTGTGGCTGCCCTATCCCTGGAAGTGTTCATGGGTCCAGGCTTGGTGCAGCCTGGGATAGTAGGAGGTGTCCTGCCCGTGGCAGGAGGTTGGACTAGATGAACATTAAGGTCCCTCCCAACCCAAACTATTCTATGACTCTCTTTGGAAGAGTGACACACATAAGACACTGAAATCTATTTAACTGCACCAGAGAGTCATTGAATTGTGCTAGAGATACCCAGCTAGAGTGAAAGAGCCAGAGGAAGCCATGCAGGCTGAGAGTGACCATGTTGGGTTTGGATGGCTGCTCACTTTGTCAGACTGAGGGCTGAGGCACTCTCACTCCCAGAACTGGAGCCAAAGACCCCTCACAGCCAGTGGGGAAACTCCAGCCGACATCCCTGGAGTCGGACAGGCATCGGTGTGGGACACAAGACTTTCCCAGAAGGGATGTCTGTCACTTCCATTAATCTTATCTGGGGATTGCTCTGAAACAAAGCATTTTGTAAGCCTGAACAAAAACACCGGGGAGCACTCAGTGGCGAATTCTTTTGCGTGTTCCCTTTTTGTTTTGTATGATTTCCAGCATTTCTGGCAAAAACATTTCCTCTGACTGTTTTCCTTCTAGAAACAGCCTCTTCCAGACAGGGCTGCTCTGCCACTATTTAGCTGGGTAGACACGAGGCTATTTAAAACACAGAGCTGGAACATTAGCAAAACACTTGTCTCATTCCAAGACAAGCGGGGAAGGGGAGGGTGCGCATCGCCGGGTGCAACCTTGCCCGTCCCCGGGAGGTTTATGCCTGCGTCATGCCGATTTGTGCTGAATTTAAGGCTTCTGGGGATGAAGTCTGTGACAAAATCTGACAAGATTTTTTAGAAGCTGCTAGTTCACAGCCTTGAGTATTTATGATTTTTGGCTGCCGGCTCTCGCGCACTGTGCGGTCAGCAGTTTAATTATTTACCAGGCTATACACAGCACCGTTCGAGCAGCAACCATCCAACCCGACATTTTGATAATGCGAGGGTAATTGGGTTATTTTTTTTCCTTTCCCTCCCACCAGTTCCAACCCCCTATTCTGCTGGGAGATGCAGAGTCATAGCTCTGCTGCCTTGGCTTCCCGCCACCTCGCTGCTCCTTTAAAACCCCATACCTCCCATTGAAGGAACTCGGTGTCCTGTTCGCCAGGAGGACGTCAATGTTTCTATGGAAACTCTTCCCAAAGATTCTCGCTCCGTGCTGCCGCTGCTGCGTATTGTATGACCGGCTTTGTACACTGCAATTCATTATCGAGGCTGTGACGAAAAGGGAACAGCTTTCTGCCCAAAGGGAAAAAGCACTAAAAAAAAAAAAAAAAAAAAAATTTAAAAAATCCGAAACACTAAAACTCCCCCACCTTAATATTAATAAAATAAGCCACTAAAACCAAAGGTGCTAAAGCTGTTTGGCATTTGAGCTATGAATGGAATCTGCTCGCCTATGCTTCTTGCAATGAAAAATACCCTTTCCTGAATAATTAGCTCAACTGAAGAAGCTTATAAATTCTACGTAAGGTCCTTTCTCTTCTGAGTAGATGGGAGAAAATTTTCCATCTCTCACCATTACAATCATGATGATGGATGAGTGTCACGTAGGTAACAAATGGGCCTGAGCAGGAAGCCTACGTTTAGCACAGGGGAGGCTCAAATCCAGGCTCAGATTTGGCATTTGAATTAACATCTGCAAAGGGGATGCAGAATTAATAGGCTGAAGGAAGATTCACATTATTTTCCCATTTGTCTCAAAACCAGGAAATCTCTGGGAGCAGCAAAGAACGTGTTGATGGTGTTTATGTACATATCCCTCACAAATGATGTCCAAAGGTGGCCAGATCACCCACCTCTGCAAACAAGCTCCAGATATTGCATACTAGAAAGGCTAAAGGTCTAGATTTTGTCCCCACCTCTATCACAGATTCACTGTTATTTTGTATTCAGCCATAACTGTTAACTTTGAATTTCCAGGTGCTACTCTGAAAGAGCCTAAGACCTGATTTGCTTGACTCTCACTGGATCACTGGCAGGCTGTTGGCATCTCAGGCAATCAGATTGCAGGTGTCCCAAAGCAGATACCTTGAAACCAAGGTACTCATGACACTTGCAGAAAGGCAACTCCTTAACCCAGCAGAAGTTTGAGATCTCCTGAATAAAACCATTACATTCATCTACTATGCTGGGAACCAGCACCGAGTAGGAACCTGAGTAAAGATGAAGATGAGAGGAGACAAGTATTTTATTTTTAAACCTTATGAATTTCTGAGTAGTTCTGCTTTGTCGCTTTCCTAGGGAGGAAAGCAGGGTTGGGAAGATCAGAATTTCAAACTCTGCTCATTCCCTGATGCCACACTAAAGACTTGTATTACCTTTAATTGATGTTTCTGAGTGCATCCTCATTGATTTACTCCAGCCGTGCTCTTTATGCAGGGAACATTCTATTCTCAGAGTGTAATCTAGACCCATGCAAACAATATAGATGTTTCCTGATAACATAATTTAGAAAGAGGAGATGTAATTACTCTCTGTACTCAATGCACAGCATCTTAGTGCTTGCCAAAGCACTGCAAACCCATGACCCCTTTCGGAATCCATAGAGGGAGAAACTCCCAAATCCTTCAATGTGGTTCTTATTTTGCCGTTTCCATCTTATTAAATATGCTGGTTCTTTTGCCTTTGATTTTAACTTCCTAAGGCTAGCTCATGCTGAAATTATTTAGAAGGCTCTAAAAGGCTCTTAGACGAAATTCAGGGATCATTCCTGTGGAACTGTGTCTATTTGTGGAAGAGGGGACAGCAGAAACATGGGCATCTGCTGCAGAGGAATGGGGAGGGGACCCATCGAGTTCTCCCTAGGGTAACTCGTTCTTTTAAGAAGTGCAACAAAGCAGGTTCTTGTTGTTAAGGACTTCTCTTAAATACTTCAAGAGGAGGTTGGAACTCATCTGACCTGCTCCGAAACCAGTTGGTTTGGATGTACATAGTGCAATTGCTGTGATTGAAGATGAGTTGTTGGAGTGCTTTTGTCTTATAAATCATCCCATAACACTATGTTTCATTGTCTTCTCTCTGAGAGAAGGATTTACAAGGTGAGAGGGTACAATCTGAGTTTTTATCTCTAGGGTCAAATCTGTCTCAGTTCAGCAGTGGCTGGAAAGCATTGCCCCACAGTGGGGTTTTATGTGAAATAAGCACATATCCCTCCATGGCACGGTCAATCGAGGTCCATAGCATGGAAAAATCACCACTGTAATTGCTCCCTGTATCAGCTGCCTCAGGAGAAAATAAAATAAAATAATAAATAACTAAAAATCAGTGGCTGAGTTGGCCCTGGAGACTGAGTCACTCTCCTTGGATCTAGAGAGTGGTCCCTCCTGAGTGCTTTTCCACATTGCAAAGCCACCACATAATGGAACAATTCAGCTCAACTGACAGCCCTGGCTAAAATAGCCCTGGAGCTGCATGGAGAGATAGGGGAGGTGTTGTAGGTCAGGGCTGAGGTGTTTGGCAGGACTGTCAGCAGAAGCCATGCCCACACTAAGACAGGTTTTCAAATTGCTTCAACGAGGCCAGAATTAGCTTGTAACCCTGATGCAATGGTTCAGAGCAAAGCCCTTTTGTATTTTGAGTTCCTGCTCATCAGGTATAAACTTCTCCTCATGTTGTGCAGCAGCAGCTTTCCCACTGGCATCAACAGTTCATGACCAGGTACAGTTTGGGTTTGGAACCTCCCTTCAGAGGAGAAGGCCCAACTCTGCAGTCTGTTTCTTTGCTGTGGTTTGATGGAGCCTGAATTTAATTTGTCTTATGACCCTGAGTAAAGTCAAGCTACATATAAAAAGTATTTACTGTTTAAAACTCTTTAAACATGGTCCCAAATAGGTCTTAAGAAGCAAAGGTATCCATTATAATTGTTTATCATTATCTGAATTGGACATGAGAGGAGCAAGAGTTGAGTTCAGAGACCATTGAGCTTTACCACCTTCAAGGAAAATAACAGCAACCAAATACATTGTGAGCCAGCAGAAAACACAATCGCAGAGGATCCAGTTTACAGAAATCAGAGTAAATATCACTAGAAGCATTAATCTTGTTGTCTTTGTATCACTACACATCCTCCCAAATCCCATGTCTGGTGAGACTGGACAACCCACAAGGTTTAAAACCAATTCAGATAATTCTGCAGAATAAGCATGGGTGAGACTAAACTGCATAGCTCATGACATAACAATGTCACTCTGTTCATGATAAGGAGCCAAACTGAAGTTTAAGTTG
Organism: Serilophus lunatus; assembly: GCA_013399895.1. Taxonomy (NCBI): domain Eukaryota; kingdom Metazoa; phylum Chordata; class Aves; order Passeriformes; family Eurylaimidae; genus Serilophus; species Serilophus lunatus. The sequence goes on from VXBA01003202.1 coordinate 4,107,235, forward strand.
TTAAAAAACCCCACATTTCTAATAAGGCAGCACAGGAGCCTAATCAATGACTGAGAGGAAATAGAGGTGAAAGCTGAGAAAAAGAGATATAAATACATTTATTTTTAAGCATTTTAATTTAAAGTCACAGGAAAACCATTCAATGCGTGTCCTGGGGTTTCTTTAAACAGGGAAAGAAGATTAAAATACTAATCTCCACCGATTTCCCTGTGCAGCAGCAAAAATGAGTGTGGCTTGAAAGACTGACCTATGAGACAAGATTAAGAACAGCTAAATTTGTATAGCTTGGCTAAGCAACAACCATGATGTGCTGGCAGGGTGCAAAACCAGAGAAAATGGAGTATTATTTGGAAAGACAACAGTGATAAGGGATGAAAATTAAAGAGAGGTCAGGCAGCATGGTAGAAAATTGTCCTCTAAGACTCTGGTACGTATCTTAAGCAATGAAAGCCATAATACCCCGAGCATAACAATACAGGGAAGAATGAGATGCTGGTGTGAGCATTGTCAGATGTGACCGGTGACTTTAAGCACATCTATTCTTGATTTTCCAAAGGAAATCACCTTTAGAAAAGTGACAGCTCAGCTCATACTATAAATCATTTCTTCTCAAGCTCAGCACCCAGCAGCCACCGATCAGTTCTTAAAATTTTGTGAAAAAAATAAACCACAAGGAACAATCCTGTGCTCCGAGGGAATGGACAAGCTAATCTAATACATCTTTGTCATCTCTGGTTTCCATGACAGTTGCATAATCAGACATTTATGTAAGTAGAGGTTTCCTCCTTAAATAGCAGCCTATGATCTCATCTGCACCTACGGTATAACCCATTTGAATGGAAATGATGTGCCAGTCATGTGTACAACTAATTTTTTAATGCTTCTCTCTTATTTTTATTTATTTATTGTGGCAAATCAGCCTGGAGAGTACCACTCACACATGACTAACTCTTCTTGTTGTGGACTTCTTGTGGTCCAGAAATAACCACATTTCCCAGGTCTGATGAATGGCTGGGTTCCACGTTTGCTCAGCAATTCAGTATGAAAAGTGACAGCATATTCCCAAACCCTGAGCCCTGCACAGCACCTAAGCCAGCTACCTTCACAGAATCACAGACTGGTTTGTGTATGGGTTGGAAGGGACCTTGAAGATCATCTTGTTTCCCTCCCCTGCCATGGGCAGGGGCACCTTCCACTATCTCACGTTGATCCCAGCCCCATCCAAACTGGCCTGCAACACTTCCAGGGATGGGGCAGCCACAGCTTCTCTGAGCAGCCTGTGCCATGGCCTCACCACCCTCACAGGAAAGAATTTCTTCCTGATAGCTAATCAAAATCTGCTTCTGTCAGTTTGAAGCCATTTCCAGTTGTCCTGTCACTCCAGGTCCTTGTCTGAAGTTCCTCTCCATCAATCTGGCACTGGAAGAGGTTCTAAGGTGTTTCCAGAGCCTCCTATTCCCCAGGCTGAACATCTCCATCTCTCTCAGCCTGTCTCCAGAGTAGAAGGACTACAGCCCTGATCATCTCTGTGGCCTCCTCTTGACCTGCTCCAACAGGTCCACATCCTCCTTTTATTGGGAACCCCAAAGCTGGACACAGCACAACAGGTGGATATCTCACAAGAGCAAAGAGGAGGAGAATCACCTTCCTCAACCTGATGGTGAACTTTCCTTTGACCCTAGGGCACAACTGGGTGTCGGGGTTGCCAGTGCCAGGGCGGGAGGAAAGCACCCCGGACAGCTCTTCTCCTGCTGTAGAGACTGCCTGAAGACTCCTCTGAGTACTCTGCCTATGCAAATATCATAAAGCACTGCCAAAAATACCGATCTCTTCCTATGTGCCATATTAAGTGGAAGGAAAGACAGATCCAGTCCATGAAATCTCACTACTACTCCCATCTAAGTTCACATAATCAGAGTGAAAGGCAAGCAAAAGTAAGTGCAGTTAAGTATGCATGCAAAAGAACCCCCAAAAACATCTAAAAAAAGTCAGCTACCTGGAAGGAGTGGCTTTTATCTAAAGACTGCAGACATCAGCAGTCTAGGGAGCTGCTCCCAGTAGGCAAACAGTTCTTAATATGGATGTTCTGGGGTGTCAGACACTCTTCAAAACCTGTTCAGAAGCTGTGTCCAGGGAGTTGATCCTGAAATGTAAGTGGTCCTATTTAGACCATCCTCTTAATGCTTTTTTGCATCACTCTGCATCAACCACTGTATGCACAAAAATATCCCTTGAGCAGAGAAAATAGGCAAGAACAGAAATCTAATCTGATCTGCAAGCCTTTGCAGCCTCAAATTTGCAGGAATCTTGCCAGCCTTCGGATGTTGCAGTGCCTTCCCTGAAAGATGCCACTATTAGAAAAACACAAAGTATATTGTGGACTATTGTTCCCAACATCAAATAATCAGCAAAAATAGCTCTGCTTGCTCCTCAGCCTAATCTCCCTTCTCCCACTGAAGCTGATTTAGTGACAAAGATAGAGAAAAATAGGGTGGATTGGGGTTTGCAAGTGATTGTCAATTGGGTTTTGTGAACCCAGCAGTACCTCGGAGCAGGCTCCAATTTTCCCTGAACCCCCTGAAGCTCCTATTAGCCTCGATAACTGGTTCTAATTTTGGCCAGGACATTTGCCCAGATTTTTGAAGGAGGAGGGGGTTTCTTTCCCTTCTACAAAGCAATTCTCACCTCCATGCAGCAAACATGGGCTGTGTAATGGCTTAATTACAGCGAGCATTCCTGCTCTGTGCAGCCGGGCTCTGACGCACGTTACGTAACTGGATTGTTAATGCTTTTTATATGTTGGCGGAACTGAAATTAAAAGAGGAAATTATTCTCCTGATGCTCAACTCTAATCCCCATCTGTCTGTGTTTTTACTTTTCTGCACTTGCAAAGCTCCCTGATCAAAAGGTCTTGAATAGATTCCAGATTTCCAATTTAGTTTGCTTATGCAACCCAAAATATTATGGCAGTCTTTCCTGGGGGCGATTAAGCATATATTTTCAGTTCCTCCAATTCTCTGTGTTCCAAGAGTGCTAAAAATGGCATAAAGCTTTAGCTCATTCCATACTGTTAGCACCACAAACAACTTTTTTTTTTTTTTTTAAAGACTTTTAAAAAGATAGAAATAACCAAGAGCTTTGCAGGGAAGGAATATATTCTGGAAAAAAAAATAGGATTTGTTAAATGTCCCCTATGCCTTGGCAAAAACAAGCAGGGAGTCTATACTGATAGAGCTGCACAGCCAAGGCAAACAACAGGGGACCAGACAGATAAAGAGGGAGCTACATCCTCAACCACGGCATGTGCCCGAATCCAAAACACTCAAGAGCTCTTTGGATCTAGACTTTTGCTTTGCCCAGTCCAAAGGATGAGTGTCAGCTGGACAGCTGGGAATAAATCTGATCTTTCTTATGGTACTTGGATCATCCCATCTGAAAACTGGCATCAATGTTTTTATCGTGATCAGCAGCTGGTTTTATTTGAGGAATGAGGAGGCTCCTTGAGTTGGAAAATGCAGCTTTTAACCAAAGCACCAGCAAATGAACCCAAAGTGCCGCTTCAGCAGTTGTGCTTCATCATCACTTTGGTTTCCAAGTGCAGGATGGGATTTGGCACGATGGTGCTCACCTGGGTCCCACATGATCATGATGCTGGGGCACAGGAGCAGGGAGAGGGGAGGATGCTTGGGACCATTTGTGTTTGGTGCACTGCTCTTGGAGAAGTTTTTTTATTTTAAATACAGAAGGAAAGTTTTTATTCATTGACAGTTGATGGGTGCCAGCTCACATGAGTGATGGAGCAGAGAGCAACACACAGTAGGGTGTCACCCCTTCTGGCCACTGGTCTTGCATTTATGGCAGCTCTGAAATGAATGGAATCATGGTTCAAGTCTGGATCAAAAATCCAAATAGCACTTTTTCCAAATTTGGATTAGGAAACTGTGATTTAAGGCAGCTGCTGAATCCCAGAAAATACTGATTTCTGGCTCAGCCAAGGCTCAGAGCCTTTCTGCTTTCCAGGATAATTTGATTTGAGAGTCCAAGTGCTGTCAATCTCCCAGGTATCAGAGAAACTCAGCACAGGAAATGCCCAGGAACCAAAGAGGTGATCCTGGGGGAAGCCCTACTCATCCCAAGCAGCCTGGTTTCGATGGACTCACTGTCAAGCCTTGTCTGCTCTTTCGACAAAGTGCCAAACTCTACCCTGAGCATCTCCAGCCTTAGCTTTTCCTTCAGCAAGGTCCAATCTTAAACACACCAACACACTTGAAGCCTTAAAGCAGAAAGAGTTTTGGAGAACCCCCACCACAGCTGGCACATCCAGCAAAGGGAACTGGGCTTGGATGTACCCGGCAAAGTGGCTTCAGTCACATCACACAAGCCACTTATTATCTGTATTTCAGCAACACCCACAGGCTTCAGGCAGGGACCTGCACTCTGCCTGAACAACAATATCCAAATATAGAGCAAGATGACAGCACAACCACAAAGCTTCACTCACTCACAAAGCATTGCTCCCTTCCCTGCCCTGGCAATAGTCCCTCCAGCCCTAAAATGGGGAGGAGCTGCTCTTGCTTTTGCCAGAAATAGCATATTATTATAAGGAATAGCATATTATAAGGATTTTTTAAATGTTTTTAGCAGCGTGACAGATCCACCAATTCCAGAAACGCAGGAGGGTAATCATCTGCCAGAACTGCTCAGGTGCCAGGTTTGGGGAGTATTTAAGCATATGCTAAAATTCCCTTGTCTCTGGTTAAAGTGAAGCACGTGTTTAAACGCTTTGCTGAGCAGAGGTGGACTTAAGGACATACCTTGCTTTAGGCATGTGCTTAACTGCTTTGTAAAATTAAACTGAAGATAATCAAGTGCTTTTGCTGAATCAGGCCCAAGTGCTCTGCAAACCCCTGTCCTCTTAAGCAAGGCAGCTTTCAGCAACATTTAATTTGAGAACATGCTTAGAAAATACCATTTAAAAAAGTTAAAGAGCCAGGAGCCTTTAGAGAGTGGAAATAAATAACTAAAAAGATATCTGAGGAAATCATTAAACTGCACAAAACAGCACTAAGCTTTAAAAAAAGAAACTTTGCCTTGTGCTAGTTCAGCATTTGCACATAGATGAGAGATGCTTCAGCTGCAGGTTCCCAATTTGCAGTGGATTTTCCCCCCAGCTTATGCTACAAGTGCTGCTGCCAGGTCGGGCAGGTTCAGCCTCACATGTTTACCCTTCAGTCCAACCCCAAAGTGGGTTATTTTGCAGAGCAGGGTGGGAGGAAACCCACCAGTAACAGATACGCTCTGGGATAGGCTGTGTGTGCCCCTGGGTGTGGGGGGTTCCATCCAGGATCAAATGTTGCTGCTCTCAGTGGAGAGCACCCCATGTATAAATAACCCCAGATTCCCTTAGTCCGTGACCTTCATGTCTCAGCCCTGCCAAACCAGCTCTGTGCAAATCCAAACTTATCATAGTCACACCTCTGTTCCAGACAGGCTTCCCTGTGGGGTTTTGGCTCTTGTCCCAGTTCAGGGTGATGGTGACTCCCCCCAATAGGCAGTCAGCCCTCTCCCAAAGTGACTGCATGGCAGAACCATCCCCAGATGAGCACAGTTCAATTGGATTCAGTATTGGTGCCTTTGGAGTGGTTTTCCAGGAGATGATGGGGTGCACAGCAGGTTCTTCATGGAAAAGGTTTGATAAAGGGGGGCTTGCACATTTTCAGCTGGCTTAATACAAAATAGTAAATTTTAGGCAGAGTTTACATTAAATGGAGCTGTGCCTAGCAAAATTTTACCTTTTCTTTTTTATGTGTCTTTTTAATACTAAACTCTGCAGATAAAACTGTTGAAGCTCATACAACATAAAGGTCACACCTCTCCCCTTCCCCAGACATTCATCAAGAGAAGATTTCCTGGTTAGACTCAGACTTGAAATCTTAGGCCAGACTGGCAGCATTTCAAGTCACCTTGGCTGATTTGGAGCTTGGATGCATAAACCCTGTGAACCTAAAGAGAAGGAAACATTGCTGTTCCTGTGTTGGTCTGAACCTAAAGGACGTTGCTGACCTGGCCATGGAGCTTTGGAGCAAACTCACCCTGCATGTGCTTCTGAGGCACCCAGGGGAGCAGGGCATCCCAAAACCAACCCCCCAGCCAAATACCTCTTTGAGCACATTCAGGGGGGTTTTAAGCTCAACCTCATTTTTGTGGGCTCTGAATTTCCTTATAATTGATAAAAACTTCAATCCTGGTGCCACTGAGCTGCTGCTGGATAAAGAGCAGCTGCGGGGTCTGAACAGACCAGTTTATACTCTGCTATGTCAAAGTCATTTTAAACAGTGAAGCTGCTTGTGCTATTTGGGATCTCAGAGGGAATCCCAGCTCATCCCAAAAATATTTCCATCATTGGCTCATCCTGACCACTCTGTGAACCCAGGAGATCTGGCAGGTCCACAGGGGTTTGTCCTGGTGCCAAAGCTGAGGGAGCGCAGCACAGAGATACCTGCCCAGAGATCAGTTATCAAGCAGGGATATTTAGGAAAATATTATCACTTTCTCCCCTTCAGGTAAATAATGAAAGATCTACTAAATTCGAAGCTGTGACCATGCTGAGTGGCTCAGCTGTTCAAGTTTTAAACCAGCGCCATAATATTACAAAAAAGCAGACAAAAAACAAAGAAAGACTAGTCCAAACCATTATTCAGTGTAACCCTCGCTTAAGAAATTTTTCATTATTGTTAAAAACTACAAAATAGTCATATCCTAGGTCAGACTGTGACTGCTGGAAATACTGTGCAACTGCATTTCAGGTAATTAAAAAATGCTTCCAAAAATAATACATAGGGTACAGAAGCAAGCTATGAAACTTCCTATCAAAAAACTTCCTTTGTTCTTCCTTTTGTCCTTGGTATCAGCACTTTTAACCTGTCCCAAAACCACAGTGAGGACAAACCCATCTGACAACGTGCCATAGGCATCTCTGCATTGCCCAGGAGAGGTGACCACATCACATTCCCCCAGGGACCTGCCTTGGGAATGCTCTGTTTGAAGCACAGCCCTGAAGTAGTGCAACCCCTTGGGTAAATATAGTTCTGTAAAGAGAGTTTATGCCTCTGCAAGAGTGAGCAAAGTTGCAGCTGCTCTGGGGACTTTTCACAAATGTCAGCTCTGGATCATTCCTGTGTGTCAGGTTGGATGGAGCAGCACTTCAGTGCTCAGGTAAAATCTGTTATTTCCCATAGGAAAAGCACTGATCCCTGTAGAAGAAGGTGATTTGCTTCATACACACCTTTTATATCAGTAGAAACCATCACAGCTGGACATGCAATATTTGTCACCAGTTATAATACAGACCCTCCCATGCAGATAAAAAAAATTCCACACTACCCTTCCCTGCTGCAAAATAAATATGTTGCTACAAGCATCTTTTTTTTTCTTCCCCATCCCCATTGCCATTTGCACACAAGGGTTGGCAAGAACAGCTAATATGGAAGAACAACAATCATTTCCATTCCTTTCTTCTGGAATTAATTTCCATCCAATGAGTTGGGGTTTTTAATTGCTTGATAGAAAAGACTAAAAGAAGTATATCTTCAGGATGGCCTGGGTGCAATCTAATTGTATTGAACATCTATCAAAAAAACCATAAATTGTCATTTATATTTTTCTGTGTTCACAGGAAAAAAATATTATATACTAAGATAAACTGAACCATTCTCTTTGAACTTTCCCTTTGTTTGAGTTAAGCACTCTGGAAGCCAGCAAGTTAATCACACTGTAAAACCCATCAGGTTTGCAAGCTTAGATTATTTTTTTTTAATGAGCAAGTGTTCCTTCTGATAACTTGAATTATACTTTCTGAATGGTGGGAAAATACACAATTATGTCACATCCCCCCAAACTAAGCACAATATTCAGGAAACACAATTAAAAATAAAACCCGTGTAATTCTTGTTTTTTTCTTCTGTGCTGGAGAACTTCACTTGGGGATTATAAATACTTTTGAAATATTCCGTTTTAATGATGTTTCTCCTATTCATGTTTTCTTTATGGCACTTTCTGAATTGTTTTCAGTGTTTGGATCTGATTTCTTAACTTGGAAAATGTGTTTTTTCCCCTTTTAGAGTAATGCTATATCTTAAAACCCTTTCTGTTTTGATGTTATGAAGTAGGTGCTCTTGACATTGCACCTCATGGTGCAATTAATCATCTTGTTGTGTTTCCAAGGATAATTGCTATTTCTGGTACAGTAAATCACTCTTTTCCATTGACTGGCAAGTCTTGGGTGGGCTGGAGGTCACTCCTGCCTGCACAATCGGAGCCTCAGCACCACAAAACCTGCTTCACATCACCTGAGCAAGAACAGTGAGTCCAACCTCTTCCAGTGCCTTCAAACCTCTGCCTTTATTTCGTACCCGTCGGGCCATCTCATACAGAACTTTTTCTCACGTCTGAGCCTCATCAAGATGCAAGGTACACAAAACCTGATAATTGGCAAGCAGGCTTGATTAGAGCTGTGGGAAAGAGCTGAGCATCTTTCCTCAGAGCTCCCTGTGCAGCAGTGGCTTTGTTCAGCTTTGAACCTCTCGGATTAAACTTTCCAGCAAAATTTATTTTGATGGGGATTTTTCCTGTTGCAACAAAAAGCCATGCCAGCTTTGGGAAAAGCCAACTCGCTCCAACTGGAGGAGAAAAAAAAAATGTGCAAATTGCAAAACATGGCAAGTTTTTCTGGATGGAACGAGCCCAGATGGATTCTCCCATTCCCTTTGCCAGAGGGAGGAGTGACTCAGAGCTCGTGTGTTTCGTGGTGAAGGCTCGGCACACTGCCACGCCCCCAGGGACAGGACTGGGACAAAAGAATGACGGCAAGTTCAAAATCAGACACTTTTCAATCACAGGGCACCAGAGAACAGACCCCAAACGCCAAAGCCGAAGGACAGGTTATCATGCTTGTCGCTCTTTGGGAATGTCTGCTTTCCCACTCCCCCACCCCAGAAATTGGCTCCTTGTTTCCTTAGTAACCCCTCTGGGTAGAAGCAAACCCACCTGAGCGTAGCTTAGCAGTGGGAATTTTCTCCATAGGTTGCTCCATCCCTTCCCACCCAGGGGCAGGGTCTCCATGAGCATCAGCCCTGCCGCACGCGGCGTACAGGCCGAGCCGGGGCAGAGGCAGAACGAGAAGCCCGATGAAAACCAGAGTCTTGGCAAAGAACAAAAATAAACCCTCACCAGCCACTTCTTGCAAATGTTGCTCCCAAGGGATGGGAAAAATTGTACGCTGAGATGTACACGCATGAGGCTGCCTACGCTGCCGTGTGGGAAGGGGTTTAATAGGGAGCCGAGAAAGAGCCTGCACGTAGGAGGAGAAAAGAGCAGATGTTAGCAGTGCCTTTTTGTTTTCCTGGATGGCATGGCAGGGAGGGAAGATGGGAAGAAAAGCTCCCCTTCTGCAGAAATAGAAGCTGGAAATGGGTAAGGCTTTTTCCTCTCGTCCAGGCTGGACTCGGAGGTTTTTGCAACGGCAAAAAACGGCATCAGCGAAATGAGGTGGATGAGGGGGGCTCACTGACCATCCTGGGGCACCACAAACAGAAACAACTTGGTCTGAGACAGTAAACTTGGAAATGACTCTTCACTATGCTTGTGGAAGCTGGAGCAGGTCCCCTTCACCCTCCCCCAGGGACCCTGGAGCTGGAGACAGTCGCAGGCTACCAGGAGCATCTCCCATCAGGAACCCACTGTGAGCTTTCTGAATATACCAATGGTGCCAGTTCTACTACAAAAACTTCAGTGACTTTCCAAAGAATCATTCTCTTTCCCCAAAATAGCTGTGTGGGATGCAAGTACATGTAATTTGACGTGTAACACTCCAAGCAGGAGAGGGCTGGATAATTCACCACATCAGACATGAATGTTCTGTTGCACGGCCATATTACTGCATTTAATACCTTGAATTTCGTGCCAAGCTGTTTGATAATCCCAAGTGTAGGTTCCAGATGGACAACAGTGCCTGGGGAGCCACCAGACACTCAGACCCTGCTCCTCCTGTGAGCAGAGGCTCCTTCTTGGGAGAAAGGACTTGGAGGTCAGACACAAATTGCAAAATTAAGCCAGAAGTGGAACAAGCTGTGTCGGTGGGCCAAATGTTGTCTGGATTTGTCACAAATGCCCTCTGTTACTTAGTTTGCACTGTAGTAGCTTTTAAAAGCCCTGAAGTTAACCCCTGGCACTGCACTGCACAGAAAATGCCTGCTTGGAAGATTTTTGACTCAAATATTTCACAGAGTTTGTTTTTCTGTGCTTCTGTAACTCGGAGGAGGGCTGGGACTGCATAAATCCTGCAGGACTGCCTGGGCTCTGTGTGCAGGGGCCGTTTCAGTGTCCAACTAACTGCCCTGGTTGTGTTTTTATATATAGTTTTGTTCACTGGCAGAGGCTCTGCAGGCTGCTCGTCCCATCACAGGGCACAGAGACAGGGGCCCTTTAAACCCTGCATGAATGAGGCTCTCATAAATTCCATATTTGAGAAACACCGGCTGTATCCTTTGGTCATAAAAAGAAATTAAAGCTGCATATAACATTCAGTACCCTGTAATCCCACTGCACAGCCTTGTGCCTGCATAAATCAGCCTCTCATGAATATTGCACTGTACCTGCAACCGCCTGACCCACGGGTTTAAAAAGGATAAATCAAAGGGAAACAAAGCGACAGTCACGTAAAGGCTTCACAAACAGCACCTGCTTTCTGAGAGTCTGAAAGGTCACCAAAAGCAACCTGAGAAATGCACTGATTTCACTGATTTCGAAGCTGTACAAAGAGGAGAGAATGGATATTTTTCTCCCTCTTGCCACAGTGAAACAAGCCCTGGAATACACAGCAAATCCTCTGGCAGGAGTTTTGTGGTCATGGAGAGGGGCAAGCTGTGGAACACCTTGAGGGTAGTGAGGAACAAGGAAGAAAAGCTATTTTATAAACCTTGCAGGGGAAGGAAGACCTGAGCTTCAACAGTGAAGTGCTTTTCCACCAGAAATAGCTCGCAAAAATTTAAGATTTCAGATTCTGTCTTGGTTAACTATAATGGTCCGCTCCATATATATATATTTTTTTTTAATCTGAAAACTGAAAAGAAGAAAGAAATTTATCATGTCCAGCTCCAAAACAGAGAGCAGGAATAGCTTCTATTAACAGCTTCACCAGAGGCATAGAAACCACATCACAGTGCTCAGGGGGTATTTTCTATTGCAGAAATCTTCAGTAACAGGCAACAAAAAATTTCACCAAGACATGCCCCTCTGTTCCTTCCACCTTCCCCAGTTTATTTGCAGCCCAGCAGGTCATCCCTCCCAGGATTTGTCCACAGGAACAGCACAAAGGCAGGTGAGGGACAGTTAAAAGCACAGTGTCGATCCACCTTCTCTGGACAGACCAGACACCACGGACTGAGATTGTCACTCTCTGGCTGTTTATCTTCTTTGTAAGCTTTGCCAAGTTAGTTGCTCTGCCTCAGTTTCCTTCCTTGGGAATAGCAACGTTTTGGTATTACAAGCTCCTTGGTGTCCACCAAGCATCCTAGAAGCCACCTGAGCTTTGACCTGTACGATTTCACGTGGTAGTTTCCCCAGACTTGCTCCCTTCCACCTTCCCCACAAACTGTGGACTTTCTCTTTAGTAGCAGCATCCCTCTTTCAGCTCCTCGGTGCTGCTCACATCAGCCAAAACCACAGCATGCCTTGTGCCTCCCATTCCTGTGTTTCAAAAAAAGTCTTAAAACATTAAGGGAAGGGTTTTTATTGTAGCCAACGAATGCTGTTAAAGGGTATTGAAAGCTTCTCCTATTGTCATTAATTGAGTGAAGAGAAAACAGACTCCACTGCTGTCATATCACATCAAAATAATTAGCTCGACTATAAATAGCTCAGCTTACTCACTTTTTTCTTTTCCTCTTTTTTAAGGTCAAGGCTGCAGCCAAAAGGAGTAGCAGCACATCCCAGAGGAGCATCCCTCTCTTCTGCTTGGATTCAGGCAAAACAGCGAGACGAGGAGTGCATCTGTAATCAGTGATCCCAAGGCCACACAATTACATCATAATTAGAGAAATAATTAGTCCCATTTAGGTACGAAGAGGGAGAAAGGAGTGTTAGCAAGCCCACATCTATGCAAATTTACCTTAGCTTAATTAATGAGCGTTTTCAAACCAAATGTAGCTAAACTGCCTTTGTTTTTGTTGGATGATGCTTCTGTATCAACTTGCCTTGTTCTTTAATCACTTCAGCATTAAGTAGAGCTGCTGCATGAGAAAAGCAAGTAGAACAAGCTGTGACACCAAGGCATTTTCTTCACCTTAATTACGGTGTTTCAAACATGGCGTTGTAGGAGCTTTGCCCTCGCCTTTGCTGCAGCTGACCCTGTCCCCTCTGTCCCTCATTAGAGGTTATAACCTGAATATCCAGGCACTCTGGATGGCACCATATCAAGACACTACACAGAACAATTAGAACAAGCAGTTGTAGCAACACTGAGCACAGTGCAGGCTCTTTTACTCTCCTCCTGGATGTATCTAAAAAACATTGCTGAAGAGAGCTGTGTAGTGCTTGACCCAATCAGCACCCACAGTGTGTCCTTTCACCCTTCCTGGTGGATTAGCTTTGCCATTGTTTCAGAATTGTCACCACCTTCCAGCAATTAGTATCGTCAGTAGCCAACAAATCAAATCCACATTACACACATTTTATAGATATATAAAAGTCTCTGAAGCTCTGTAGGGGTACTCTAACAGAGCTATTTGTGTGAGATTATTGTTATTCTTTGGGAATATTCCCCCCTGATGCTTATAGATGAACGTAAGTATTAAACTCCTTTGGTGTTTATTTTGTGCAATGCACAGTCTCCATTCCAGACCAAAAGCTGCACAATGGTGTATTTAGATCCATCTCTAGTCACTGTCTGAAACCTGAAATTATTCCTTTTCTTCCTTCCTAACTTCCCAACTCTTTGCAACACCATCAATCACAGGAGCCTCTCTCCCCATGCTCGCTCAGGGCCTCACTGCAGCAGGGGAGGACTGGAGTCTTTCTCCACTGTTCAAAGCAAAAGAAGATTTTCTGCAATCGTTGAGTTTTCACAGAAGCCAGTGGGAGTTAAATATCCAGCTTGAAAAATGTATTTGTGCTCAGGCAGGTCTGGCAGGTTTTCAAGTGGATCCTGACTTACTTGAAGATATTTTTTCCTGCCTAGTCTCACATGCAACCATATTTCCAGGTACACTTATCTACCTGTCATACACAATGATGTATAGCCCTGAAAAAAGCAAAGCAGGTGATTACCTTTCCCCAGTCAAGTGCAGTGGAAAGGTCAGATTTAATGTGAAGCTGAGGGGCGATGAAATGACACAGAAAATGTACAGAAATAGAGTGTAGCCACGCTGGAAGGGAAGCGGGTCTGCTCGTCCCGGTGGAACACCCAGCAGCACAGACACACCATTCATCTCCACACAGGCTCTTTATTGCTCCCTGGTCTTAGATTTGGGGCATGGCTCCACTTCCACAGGAGATATATTTTGGGGAAGATGCAAATTAGGCATATGAATTAGGCAAGTGAATCATTTCCAACTGCACAGCCTTCAGCCCCCCTGAGTTCCCTTCCATGAGCATCCCCCCCCCCAGTCCTGCCACAGCTGCCCAGGCTCTGCACAGAGCCACTGACCCAGATCCCAAAGGAGGGGAATGGGGTTCCTCTTGTATTGTCCCAGGCTTTTACACTGGAAAAGGTATTCTTCTTCAATCCCACCCTTCTGGTAGCTGGAAAACTGCCACACATTGTATGTGCAGTCCTATGGTTAATTATCTCAACAATTATCTTGGTAGTGCCATTGAGCATTGCTGGATTCTTACAAAACCAGCAGATTGCTCACCTAAATGGAAATAAATCCATGCAGTGGCTGCCTGTGTTGGGAGCAATACAGTGACAGTCCCCTTCCATGCCCTAAATGCAATCAGGTATTTCACAACCTCCATATATAAATTAGATTTTGCCATCCACATTTTTTTCCCCAAGTCATTCCTAGAACCCACAGGGGACTGACTGCAAGGAGAAATTGTGACCACTCTCTGGGACTCAAGCCTCAGATCCAAAGCACTTAGGTTGAAGATTCAAGATCAGCCCCAGGACATACAGGCACCTTTTAAAATAAATTCACGGTTGAAAACAAGCTCCTGCTTTTACCCTCCCACGTAATTTTTGAGGTCAGGATTCAAAGTGCCTTTCTGCACTCAGGGCCAGGCAGACCCATTTGGATGGGTAAAGGCCTTGAGGTTATGGGTAAAGCATCAAACCTGGAAGTGGTTATTCTTAAAGCTGAGAAAGGAAAGTTCCTGAAACTTTCCATGATAGATTGATAAGAAATAATGGAGAATTGTTTCATTTAAGCACAAAGAACAATTCAGTCATAGCATGACTCGTGACAGAGACACTATGAAAGTTATCACATGAAAGTCTGCATGCTAAATCTTTTTATTATTGTAGAGAAATGTAACAATTTACTGTCCATGGTGAAGCCTGGGGTTCCTGGAAGCATATTCTGCTTTGCTGCTGCTCTGTGTTCCCCATATCTGCCTCTGCCTTTCAAATGAGTGCCATGAATCACAGTCTAATAGCAATGTTTTAAAGAACTACTCCTTTCCTAGGAAGTCAGATCAATCCCACTTAAAAGTGAACTCTATGAATGTGCCAAATATTTAGAGAATAAATCTAAAATCCAATAGTGATCTGCTTCCTTTTTCTGTAGATACTGGGTGTGATCCAGATACCAGCACTCCCAGCATCTGCTGTAGGCCCACAGTCTGCAGCTCATAAGGGGATTTTTTAAGAGAAAAAGAAAATTATATGTAGAATCAAAAATATATTCCAAAACCCCCACTAACAGCTAATTCTGGCCAATTAAAAAAAAATCAGTATATGATCTAAACTAGTCACCCAGACCATTCCTATTGAAAGTTTGCTTTCTCACAGGGCCCCTTTGAGCTGCCACCTCTTCACCTGAAATGTAGCACCACTAACTGGAGAGCTGGTTTCAAACCTCTTTAAGACCCATATGAAAAGTCTGTGCCCTGCAGCAAGTTTGGCAGTCAGCACTTTGAAAAATAAACTCAGCTACAGAATGATGATTTGCATAGTGCATGGTGACTAAAATTAGCCTGCCTCGACTCCATCGCGGGAGGAAGTCTGACTTGCCACTGCAGTTTCAGGTTTCTTGGCTTTAAGAGAAATTTGTAGCATCCGAGGAACACAGACGTGTCTTCTGTGCAGTCCTGCTCCTCCTGGCTGACACTGCTCCCTCCAGCAAAACCCTCATTCTTCATAGCACGGGAAACCAGAGTGTGCTGAAGCCTGTGAAACCCTGATTTTCAGTACAAAAATGTTTGGAAGATGATTTACTAAGGAGACAACATGTTGCAGGCCACAAGATGGTCTGTCTTGGGTGTAGGAAGGGTAAAACCTGTCTGAGATTTAAATACCACATGAGACAGTGGTTTCCCTAAGCAGGGAGACGTGTGCTGAAAGGTGCTCTGCAGGAGACATGCACAATGTAAAGTTGGTTTAGGTTGGGAGGTTTAACCTTCATTGGCTGCTGGATGGAGGTGAGGCACCCCAACTTGATTCTCAGCCACTGCCCCACATCATCCTTGTGTAACAGCTCGTGCTCCTCTGCCGTGATTGAATGTTGTGATTTGGCCAAGCAGCTCGCACGCTCGCTCGGTCTCATTTAATTCTGCAGATGAACAGATGTCCATAGGAGGTCATGCTAGTCCACCATGGATGTCTCTGTCGAATTTAAATTATTCAAAAAGTCAGTCATCAGCTAAGTGCTAAGCTGTTGGGGTTTTGTTTGGTTGGGTTTTTTTTATTTCAGGTTGAGATGTGGCTATGGCTTCTCTCCCCAAGATGTATAAATAATTCATGCAGTTCTGTAGTGGGATCACTCAGGATCTGTGCTGCAGAGTGCTGCTTGCTCAGATCCCCCTCTCGCCTGCCACACAAACTCAGCTCAGCTCAGGCTCTTTCATCCACCCTCCACAAATGATGGTTGGGGTCAGGCCATGAGTCCTTGGGCCACATTTCTCAGGGTTTTGGCTCTATCCCTGTGAGGTTCCAGATACCTTTGAATCTGAGGTCACAGCTACCAGAGCTTTGTAGCTAAATGCTTGTATTAAATTCATGCAAAAGAAACTTGCTGTAGTGACAATCCAGTTAAGTATTGGGTTTTATATTTTATGTGAATGCAAGCCAGCAACTAATTTCATTTTCTGCTGTGTTGTAGAATTGAAAGGTAATGATTCACCCTTAAAAATACATTTAAAATGATTTAGTTACTATGCTGGCTATGGTATATATCTTATGGAGGGAGCCCAGAGTAAAAGCTCACTGATGTGCAGAGCCCTTTCTGGATGCAATTAGGAACAGAACAGCCCCATGACATGAAATCTGATGATACATTGAACTTCTGACCTATAGGAGAAATCTGATAGTCACCACCCAGCTTCTTCTTCATTTCAGCTCTGTTCAGGAAAACAAAAGTCTTCATTCAACATTCCATTTTCTCCACCCTTCACCACTGGAATTTTTATATGAGCTGAATTAAATATGCCATACTTTGAAGGAAAAAGTTCTAAGTGGCTAAGTGAAATCCATGGTGTCTTTCTGTTTCTTTAGCTATTGTCATTAAGCCTTGTTCTCTTCTGATGAGGCCCTACAGGAAAATGAGGTGCTGCTGTGTCCAGCTTCACTGTGGTTTAAGCAAAATAAAATACTGACTCTAGTATTACTGGATTATTTTTTGTCTGGACTGGAGGCAGTCATTGTTTCTTGCCTACTTTAGCCACATTCTCTGCTCCTGAGTTATTAAGTATTAACCCTGAAGTCCTTATTCAGGATTCCTATTATCCAAAGTTTGAGCAAGGCACAGACTACACAAAGCTTAATTACTGCGCAGCAGTGGTGAGTTGGGATAGAAGCACCCAATAACCTGTGGTGTGTCACAGCCATGGGGCTGACACCTCTGCAGTGTTGTGTGGAGATAATTAGGCCTTAAAAGACATACCACCATGCTGGATGGAGGCCAGTTCAGCAGTCCTGCTTATCTGAGTTCCTCCCCAACTTTATGCACATCAATTTTTGCTCATCCACAGCCAAGCTCCATGGGAGCTGGGTGTGCGTAAGAGGACGAGAGCTCTACCCACCCATGCTCTGATAAGTTAAAAACAGATTGAAGGTCTAAGTCAACTCCACTTAAGCATGTGATAAAATTCTTGGCTAAACTGGGGCCTAAGTCAGTGTGCTCTTAGGGTGGAACTCAAATAACTGCTCTTGGAGGAGGAAGAACAGATACAAAAATGGAGCCAAAGGTTCTCCTGGGGTGACGGGCTGGGGTAAGTGGCAAGAGTCTGAGCAAATGGGGAAATGGCATGATCCAAGAGAAGGAAGGATTGTGTGGCTGGCTCTGTGGCTATGGCTTGGGAGCAGGAATTTCCTCATGGGAACATTGCCAGGAGGGTGAGGAAATCACCTGATTTTCTAGGATAAAACAACTAATGAAGGAGGGATGAGAACAAAGGTTCTTGCCTGTGCTGTGGCAGTGTTGGTAAGACATGCTACGAGTGGTGCTTTGAGTTGTGATGTCCAAAATAACATGCTTACTTTAGCCCTTGAAAGTATGAAAGGGTAAAGTAATAGAATTCATCTCTTAGAAGCATCTGTGGTCACCACTCAGAAGGCCCATGGCAATGGCTTGTGTAGTCAAGGATAAAAATAGCCCAGGTCTAAGATACCAGTCCCAGCTTTCAGCTTAAGGTCTGGAGACCAAGTGTTAGTGGAGTCCCTGGAGCTCCTCATCATCCCAAGATGCCACTGCTGGGCTGCCTGCTCCCTGTGTTTGTGCTTTTGGGCCACCTCACAGTTCCTTGTTCTAAAACATGTTGAAACTTCTTCATTGTGAATAGGGGAGAGCTTTTGTCCTTTTGAAATCATTTGTGGGAAAGGCATGGAAGGACTAGAAGGGATTATCAACACAGAAATGGTTCAGACTTTTGACCCTTTTGGAAAATAAGTACATTGCAATTTGGATGGAGGGAACCTTAACTTCCCAGGAAAACACTTCAATACATCAGAAACTACATTCTGAAGTTGGTGAAGCTGTGTGTGCAAGAACCCAGCTTCCCCACACATAAAGACACGGTAGCTAGAGCCAAAAAATCTGTGAAAGACAGAAGCAGCAACCTCCCAGAAATCCATTTCCCCCTAAGGGGGCTTTGAGCACCGTGCTGGCTGACAAGAGGCTCAAAGCTGTGCAGAAAAGCTGTTTCTGGAGATATTCCTACACAGAGGGAAAGAAGCCTTCATGCCTGAAGGATCTCCTTGATTACATCTCCATTTCATAGGCACCATCTACAACTGGTTAGAACCTAAAAATGGAAACTTCTTCTGCTCAGAAGAGACAGCAGCCTCTTTTCTCCCCTTATACCAGAAAAAATATGTTTTGAACTGAGTCTTCTAGACAAATAGCACTTAGAAGTAAGTGTAGCACTCATGATGAGTCTCGTGTAGGGATTTGCAGTCACTTTTCATGCCACAGATCACAAATTAATTAAGAAAATCTTGTCTCTTGGAAACTCTTCTATTCACAGTCGCATCGAATCACTGTAGCAGTAACTTGCATGGAAAAATAACATTAGGGATATTTTTATTTTTAGCTGTCTTAATGAAATATAGCAGATGGAAATAAAGAGGAGAAGCTCATCCTATGTGACTAGCCATCTGTCTGGGGATCAGCAACAAGTGTTTCATGGATCACAGCTAGAAAATTAGTGGGTAATTAATGTCAGTCTTCAAGCCACCTTACAATTCTTCATCCTCATTATTCTACCCTGTAGTGTGGCTTTCAAATGCCACTCATAACTTACCTGGCCACCTCATAGCACCACCCTTAGCTTTTTAGTACTAAACCTTGGCTTGAGCACCAGCAATCCCTCCCTGCCTCTTATGCCATCCCTGCAAAGCTGTCAGTGATCACATAGCCATCCACTCTCCATGAGCCCGACTACCAAGATCCTGAGGACTATTCCTGTTAATCTAAATTTGCCTTAAAGTTGTTCATATTCCACCCTCAGTTCTACTGCACACCAAGCACTGGAATCTGTACTAGGCATGTCATGGAAACCAGCTTACTAACTTGAACATGAAGTAAAGAGCTATTATCCAAAACTAGTTCTTTGTGTCGGGTTTATTTCTGACATGCCACTTTTCCCAGTTTGTTGACTAGCTAGTCTGGAATCTCAGTCTTCAAACCCGCTCCAATTACTTCTCTGCACTGTTCAGCTGGAGGAAGCCTGTCTCGTTTAATGACATCCTAAACAGACACACAATCCTGAACGCTGCTAAAGGTCAAGCAGCCTGAGTTTTTGGAGATGAGATACTTGTCCAATGTTGTCATCATTATACCCTCTCAGTGCCCACACATGCTGCATTATGGCTCTGGTTTGTTCTCCCTTTCCTTTTTGGGAAAATCAATGCCTTCTCACAAGGAGGGTTTTATATTTCACCATCACAAAGTATTGCTTATTCTTCTCTGGTAACAGGATATTGTTATCGGGCTGTTTTAACTTTGTTTATTACCTCCATTCCTCCAGCTGCCTGCAATTCACTTGATACTGGTTTGGTTATTTTTATGCTTTGATTTAAGAACAGTGTGCTCCAGGGCTGCACTTTAAGAAATGCCCAAGGAGCGGAGCCAAGGGAGTCATCAGCTTATTTCCTGGACTGTGCTGAGCCCTACACGATGCCTTAGGAAATAACCTCTCTTCCTGGAAATCCATGGCTAAGTGGTAAATCTCTACTGTATAGCATAAACATAATTAATCTTCACAAAACCCTGGACATGCAAAATCTGAACATGATGTAACAGGTGGAAATTGTGTTATTCTTCATGCAGGAAAAGTGGCCACATGGACAGAGCTTAAATCTAGGGAATGCTGTTTGCAGACCTACTAAGGTTTTGGCTCTCTATTGCTTTTTCCCTTTTTCCTCCTTCTGAATGGGTAAGCAATCCCAGTTTGCTGACAAATGCCAAGTATTTGCAAACATGTTTCAGTCTGCCCTTTCCAAACTCGAAGGTAAATTTACAAGTCTTGGAAATGGCCCCTCTGCATCAATACCTTCTCCATCTCACCCCTCCTCCTTCCAGCTCACCTCAGGGCAGCCAAAGGCATCAGTGGTGGCTGTGCTTGGTGGTGGGGCCATGCTGGCTGGCACAGCCACTGGTCCTTCCATTGCACCCACCACGGGAACCAGGGCTGGAATGGGACCGATGTCAGTCAAAGAGATGCCATCAATCAGCCCCTCACTTCCCACTTTCCTCTGAAAGGAAATTATTAGAATGCACCCCTACTGATCCCACCCAGCCTCATCTCCTGAGATGTAAATCAGTGGAGCAAATGTGAGGTTTAGGTGTGTGCTGCCTTTCCAGGTAAGCCATCCAACTGGAGCTGTGTCCGTGTGCCATGCAGAGGCGGATGGAGCAGCTGGGTTCACCCTGGCACGTGGGACACACGTGTGAGTGAGAAAGTGAGCAGTGGTTTGCTTTGACAGAGTTTATCTGCCAAAGACTGGGAACTGTGTAGCTCCCCCAGTTCATAAAGAGACCGTGAAGGTGATCTAATTAACACACAAAGGGTAGCTGAAGAACTGCAAAGGAAGAGCCTGTCAGAGGTTAACACACCGTTTAGTTTTTAATGAGGAGAAGATGAAGAGATGATCTTGAAAACAAACATATATGCAGTGTCACGTGCCCTCTGTGCATCTTTTGCTGTGGCCCAATTTCTGTTTCAGTTGCTTGTGCTCATCTGGGAGTGCACAGCTGGAGGGGGAGATCCAGCATCTTCTGCTTTTTGCTCCGTGGAAGCTGCACAGACACAAGAGTGAGCAAGCACAGGTGCTGCTGCCCAGAGAAGGGTGATCCCCACTTCACTCCTTTGCTGCACCCTTGGCTGCACTTTGAGAGCATGTACAGCCAGAAGACTGACTTCTCTGGTATTTTATATCCAAATTAAGGCAGTAAAGATAGCAGGGTGGCTCCAGATGTCTTTCTCATTTCTTTTCCTTCTAAGGTTTCAAGCAGCCAGAAGGTTGCACAGAGATGAAGATGAGGGAATTTCTTCAGGATATTTACCTAAGCCAAATCCCCCAACAGTGAATTTGAACGTCACTTTGGAAGAGTTGGAAGAGCTGTTGGCTCTTCGCTGTGCTTTCTGTTTGAACCTCAGGAACAAGGCTGAGCCTTCTGCAAGACAGGCTTCTACCAAGAGGGCTCCAGTGAGAGGCTGATGCTGCAGCAAGGCCAAGCTTAGACCTGGCTGCAAACCCTGTCCATATACTGAGTTGGCTGCAGCCTCCATCCATACCAGGGCATAAGCATGAATCCTCTGGTTCAAAGCCATTTGTGGGTTTGAGCACACGCTTGGACCCTGCGGTGTGCACATCCCCAATTTGTCTTGCAAGGACCACGGGGATCCTTTGCCAGGTCTTACACTACCTTCTCTTTTCCACCCATCTCAGCCTGTTGTCAGTACTCACAGCACCGGTCAGGCAACACAGAGCTCATTTCAAAATCCACCTTTGCTCTTAGGGCCAAATTGACCTCCCGGCTATCCAGGAACTGGTAACCAAACCTCCTGAATCCACGGGCTCAATGGGCTGCTAATGACGCATGACCCAACCATCCTCACCTTGCTGCCGTCCCACACAGAGAAACACAAGCCTTTCAGGATATATTTACCCTGGAGCTCTACCTCCCTGTAGGGATAGGGCTGGCATTTTTCACATGAAACCACTAGGAGTTAGTTGTTCAGTTCCAACTGTGTTTCGGGGGATCTGGCGAATAACTTGCCTCTTCAAGAATGCACGGAATGGTAATGGAGATGAATCTGCAGGTTGCCCACAATGGCAGAATGCTGAGGCTCATCACAGTTAAATGTCATTTCTCTCATTCATTGTCTCATTTTAGTTACCCGTTTCCCCTGGAAAGCCAAAGAGTTGGACACATGAGTTGGACGGATAAGGTTCTACTTTCCACTGTCATTCTCTGTTTAGGAATAATACCTAGAAATATCTTTTCCTGCAGAGTCTTAAGCCTCCAGCCAGGGCAAACAACTGCTTATTGCAGGAGCTTGGATCCAAAGTTTACCACCATTCATGGGGAGCTGGATCCAAGGTTTTGGTTTGGCTGATGATAAAGAGCAACAAGCAAAGCTGAATAAATGGAGATCTGAACTCCTCCCAGTAGCAGCAGCCAGGGACTGGGCTGCTTCCAACTTATCTTCACTGAAGCCCATGGCCTGGGCTGCAAAATCAATTCTGAAGCAGCAGAACAGAAGTGTTTGGGTAAAAGTGCATTGCTGTTATTCATGGCAAATAAATACATTAATTAAGACTTGCTGTGGTAAAGAAAACTACACCTGAGCAGCGACCACTGAGCTGCACCCCCGGGATTTGCACCCTGAGTTTGCTGGGTGGCTGCTCTCAGTGAGGAGGCACCATCCCGGACTCCCCGGGAAGCTGCGAGTGTTTCCCAGGTCGTAATCCAGCCCAAGGGGTTTCCGTCCCTGGTTCAGGCGACACAGCGCAGCTGCTCGGGGCGCTGGAGACAGGCGGGGGAGATGCGGACAGCTCCTATCATTCGACATTCGATCCGAGGAGCCACAGCTGAGGCCCCGGCAAGCCCCGACAGGATTCCTGCTGCCGGCGGTGAAGGGCAGGGAAAGGCGCTCGGCCGGGGCATCACCCGGCGCATCGGCGGGATGCTCCTGCCGTGACATCGCAGCCGACCCCTGCTGCAAACCAGATTCTCCCGCTGATCCCTCATTTCACTGTGCAGTACAAACATGAACTGGCCTTTTCAGCCGAAGGAAAAGGGCAACCAGATTTCTTGTCTCCATGAACCCTCTCCCGACTGTTCCAGTGTTGTGAGGTTAAGATCCTCGGTGATTTTTGAAGCCTGAAGGCAACTGAAGTGCAACTATTTCCCTGCCTTGACCTTTTAATGTTAACGTTTGAAGACTGTTTTTATTACGGGAATGGTAAGGAACTATGAAAGAAAAAGTAAAACCCCAGGTTTGTAGTCACAAATGGCAGGAGGCAGATACAGAAAAATTACTGCAAGCCCTTGCACAGATAAAATTGCAGTGCAGAAAACTCCATTCTCCTCTTCAGCACTGAAATTCTCTTTTCTAATAAAACATGCCTACTGAGCTGGGGTGTTTCCCAAATGAAGGCAAGCTTCTGAGCCGTGTTTTTGGATGCCATTCCAATGGGCACACGCCTGAATGCTCTTCTGAACCTCTGCCTCCCAAAGTACCTCTCAGCTAAATACCTGGTAGCTGCTGGAGCTGACAGCATTGAGGGTCCTTATGGAACAAATCCTTCATAACCCACTTGAAAAAATCAAAATATAAGCAACCAACTTCATTTCCACATCTGCTTCATCAGTACTGAGTCAGGTGCACCTTGGGGCTGTCCCAAAGCGCTGGAGACCAGCCCATGTCCAAAAAAAAAGGCTTATGGGGTGAGAGGAGAAGAGATCAAGCCAGGAGAAACTTGCTGCTGCTTCCAGCCACACCTCAGATGGGACCTGCTATGAACATAACGTTTACCCAATGCCTTTCTCTTAGTTTTTGTTTCAGCCCACAAGCACAAGTTGAAGCTGTTTGCAGACTAAAGGAGCTATATGGAATTGGTGCTCTCTGCAGCACAGCTATAGGTGGTTTCACCCATCTGTTTGAACCTCATTTTCTTACCCAGTTACATGTTCAGAAGCACAAGAAATTTCTTACTGGCAATCCTCAGCGTGCCTTGCCCAAAGGGCCTGGTGGACCTCCTCATATTAATGGAATACATGCAAAAAACCTTGCTGCTGCCACCCAAATTAATGGGTGGGAAGGCACAGAGTGTTTATTAAATAATACTTAGCAGTCCGAAGGATTAATTGCCCTATTCTTGTAAGGACATGGACAAAAGGGGAGAAAAATGAGCTTTCAAAAAGCTTAACTTTTGGGCCCATCAATTTGCTGTGCATCTGGGCCTCCCACACAGTCTGGTTTGATGTGAATCTCACAGGGACTCTCTGTGCTCAGAGCCCCCACTGCCACTCATTATCCACAGGCAGATACGTGTGTGTGTAAGTGATACACATCACCAGCCCACCAGTTGCAACTAATTAGCAGAATTACCACGGTATTCCATTTGATCAGCCTGTCAGTCAAGGGGAATCCCATGGTCCTTTCTGATGTTCATCCCAGGACTGCAGCCATCCACTATTTGCTACTAAAATCTGAGTCCATAAAGAACGAAGGAAACATCCAGCTGGTGACACCTCACACCAAACCCTGGGCTTGGGCTCAGCAGCAGGGGAGCAACAGCACAAAAAGAGCACTAAATAAACTCAATCTTAGCACCAAGGTTGATACAAAAAGCCATAAAAAGCAGCAACAATAAAAAAGAAAAGTGCATGGCAACAACAAATTCCAGGTGCTGACATGAAGGGGTTTTGTTTAGAAGAGGCTGCCTAAAATTCCCTCTCCTGAAGGCAGTCACATGTCCTGTCCTAGCAGGATCGTTGCTTGCATACACATGCACACGTCAGCTTGTATTCATAGCCCTAAAATGTTCCTGTCAATTGTACACTCCACAAACGCCAGCAAGATCCAAGATGCTGCTTCCCCCTGCCCCTGCCCACCCCTGTTGTTGCATCTGCCTGTTCCATCCATCATCCCAGCTCTGCCTCAGCATATGCTGCAGGAGGAGAAACATAATTAAGTTTGGAAAACCAGATGTCTTGAACCACCTTGAACATATTTCCCACACCTTAATTAGCCCAGGGAAGGTGTGTCTGCTGCAGAGCAGACAGGCTTCACATTCCACCACAGGAAGGCATCCTGTCCAGGAGCACATCCTCCAAAGGCTCTTGGAGCACTGCCATGGATTTGGAGAGGATTCAATTTCTGGTGCTCTTCACCTGTACACATCCTGATTGCCTGTAGACAGGCTTAAGCTGTGGCTTCCTTTTGTTTTGCTTCAGGGCTGCAGGCTTGAATTATTACAGTCACATGGGTTTGGTTACGTGTCCCTGCACCAAATCCACATTGTGAATTAGCGCAGTCACTTTTGGGTGCTGGCTGGAGGATTTAGTGGTGGCAGTAAGACACCTGTACTGGGGCAGTGTGGGCCCAGGAGCTACATGCACCAAGTCAGGATTAGCTGTGTCCCTACAGCACAGACATCCACCAACACCCCTTGACAAAGGCATTTCCAGATTGCTGTTTTACAGGAGATGCCTTGTTATTCCATAAAATGTTGCAGGACCCCCCAGCTTGTCAATCGGGGCACAGACTCACAGCCCAGCAGTTCACATGGAGCAGCAGGGCTGGTTTAGTTCTCTGCAAAACACCTCCACTCCTCTGCCAAAGGCTTAAATCCTTCTGATGGCCTTCAGACGAACTCCTGGCCTGCACAGAGGGAAGGGCTTGTGCAGAGGGGATGATGTTGGGAAGACCAGACACAGTGGGAAGCAGCTGGGAGAAGCAGCACTGACGAGAAGAAGCCAGACATTGCCTGGGTCATTGCTCCAGGAGAGGGTTTTCCTATGGATGTCCCTGCTGTGTGCCTGCTCTCCAGGGATCGGGCACTAGCTATTTCTGTACCACTGTCAGCAGCCAGGAGCTGCAGGATATTCCTCTTCCAGCCCTGCTGTCGCCTCCAGGGCCAGGTTTCCTCCTTCTGTCCCATCTATTCACTGGGTCCCTGCCAGAGGCTCCAGTGCCAAGGGAGGGGTGACACAATACCCATCTCTCTGGGTGGAGCTGGGAGGCACAGAGGAGGGACTTGGTATTCTTCTCTAACTCGTGTCCTTGTCACCCTGATGCTGCTGTCCTTGGGCTGGGAGACCCACACGGGTGTGATGTGCAGCGGGGATGTATCTTCCCTTGCCAAGAGCTCACCAAGCTCACACCTCAACGATGCAACCCCCCCAAAAAAAAACCCCAGACCCCCGTTTCTGTATCCTCGGCTGTGTTTGGAAATGAGATGCACCCTCTCTGGAGTGAGTTTCCAGCAGGAGTGGCCGTGCCCAGAGTGCAGGTGCTGCCCTGGGGTTGGGCTCTGACTTTGGGATCGGCTGCCACCCGCCAGCTGCAGCCCCAGCTGGGTGCCAGCTGCTGACCGAGCAGAGCAGTGTCTGTCCCCCCACATTAGAGGTGCCCGTCCCCCCACACCTTCTTGTGCCACCCGGAGACAAAAATACTTCCCCAGCTGTTGCCCACCTGGTGCTGGAGGCGAGTTTAGGAAACAGCCATAAGAAACCGAAAATAAAAGGCTGAAAAGAGGCTCACACAAGAAGTGAGAGTGCTAAAAATAGTGGTGATACGATCTGTCAGAGCTATAGGTCATAATTAACTGCTCGAGTGTCTTTGGGAATCAAGCAAGTGCCTCTCCCAGCAATAAGAAACTCAGAGGGGTTTAACAGCCGAGACAGCGTGTCCCGGGCTCCCGGCATGTCCCGGGCTCCCTGCCGGACACTGCTGAAAATAGAAGATGGATGGACAGTCCTCTGATGGGCTGATGCCAGGCACTGTGGGGCATTCCCCCTCCACAAAGCTGTCGGGTTTTCCAGGGCATGAGCCGCTCCCTCCTGCAGGGCGAGTAAAGGCCAGGGAGGAGCGAGGAGGCAGCGGCCCGGGGGGACCATCACCCAGTGCCGCCGCCACTGCCGAGCCCCTGGTGGCTCTCGGGAGCTGCTGAGAGATGGGTGCACAGAAAAGCTACAGGAGCAGCTTGAAGGGAACCTACTAAGGCTCAGGCACATCAGCATTTCCCTCGTGGCGGTTTAGAAAGGAGAAGCCACGGCTCTGCAGTCTGGAGGCACTGTGATCCTGCCCTGTGCCAGGCAGCTGCACCTTCCACGGGGACTTCCCAGCCCCACACTGGGAGCAGCGCTGGGAGGTTGGTTTGGTTGCGATCCAGGCTTTTGTGCAAACCCTACTTGGTGCTCAAGTGATTGAAACAATCGAGGCAAGATGGCCTGGGTGCGCCTTGTCCCCCACCAACGAAGCCCCAGCTCTGTCTCTTCCACCACTCCCATGTTGTACAGAGCGTGGCGGCGCCCCCGGCTTCGCGAGGGACTGCCCGTTTCTGGGATACCCCATTCCACCCGGGAAAGGTGTTTTCGTGCCAGTGAGCTTCACCAAGGAATGTGCAGGAGGGGACCCATTAGGTTTTGTTCCCAGTCCCTCTGCTGTGCTGACCCCAAAGTCTCAGGGTGAGGGGTCCAGCCCACTGCCCACACCTGGTGCCATCCTGTGATGGTCACGGGAGTGCATCCGGCAGATTAAGGTGTCACAGTCACCTGAAAGGCACCTTTCAAGTCAATTTGTGCTGCTCTTTATCTTCTGTAAATAGAGGATATTGTGCATGAGACTGAGTGGAAAGTTTCTTCTTTAACTCCTCCAGAAACAGGATTATTTAACTGAGCTGTATTCCCTGGAAACCTTTGACTCAAGCATTACCACACCACAACAGGGGATAAATTCAACATCACAACAGCCCTCAGCTAATCCATTTTCTTTTCTGGGTCCAGGAAAGCTCAGAGTGGGATAAGGATATTTAAAACCAGTCCAGCTCTAAGAATGAGTGGTAGTTAAAACCAGGATGAAATCAGTGAGGATTTAAAAACAAACACAGGACTTATTAAAAAATGATGCTAAGAGAAGTTAAAGCAGCTACAAACTATAAAGAATGTGGTGGGTTTGATGCTCCCTGTGACCTGAGCAGAAGCCTGATGCAACCTATGTGCTGGGTAGAGCCCCAGCACAGCACAACCAGAGATGAGCTGGATGGAAACAGCCTGAGATCCAGGTGTACTGAAGGTACTGAGGTCAGAGGGAGACAGTGAGCATGGGTGTCTTTGGAAATGCACATTTCAGCTCACTGGGGTACCTGATCAGACCCCAGTTCCTCACCTTGCACCACCACACACCTGCTTTGCATCGTGTGGGGAGCACAGTACTCTTACCTCTCCTGTGGCCAGGGCTCACAGCTGGCACAGCAGATGCATGTATCCCAAATGTTCCAAGGGCAGTGTTAAAACAGTGGAGGCCAGACACAGCCTGGTGTCTGGTGAGAAGGGCTGGACATAGGGATGAGCAGGGATGGGGGACATCTGGGCTCCAGCAGCTGGAACTGCACAGGGCACTGAGCCATGGAAACCCCACAGATTCATCCTGGGTGTGAAAAACCCAACGCTTTCTGGCCAGCAATTACAGATCCTGCTCTCACGTCCTGCACGGTGTGTACTGAGTGTCCTAACAGGCTGAAGGGCATTGCAGCCAGCTGGGGCTGAGATTAGGGCAACTTCATGGCACAGCAGCACAGTCCTGAGCAGCAGAATCGCAGCACTGGGACTGGGAAGAGGAGCTCGGTGTTGGCTGTGTTGGCCATGGCTAAGGGTGCATCTCCAGGGGTGAGCCCCAGGTACCCGTGGCTGCAGAGCAAGACTGGGTTTGAGTCAGAAGAGCTTGAAAGCCATCGTTTTATTTTCTCTCATTCACCCTATTTCTGGCTTCAGATTCTTGGATGTCTCCTGCCTACTCCCCAGATTTGTGACAAGGAGTAGGTTTGAGATAGTAACAATATTAAAATGAGTCAAAGCGCAGTTTGAGATGAAAGTTAGCACAAATGCAGAATAAAAGCCCCTCAGCAAAAAAATAACAGTCAGGTAGGCAGGAGATCCTCAGGAAAAGACTAGGGAGCAAGGGAGGATTGCAGGCTGCATGCTTTAGGAAACCTCATGAGGACTGTCACACCTTAGACATGCTCTGCTCAGCACGGCTCAGGGTGAACTGAGGAAGCAAAATCCAGAGGAGGAAAGGAATGATCAAAAAATATGGGATATGAGGAGAAGGAGGGAGATAGCCAGGGTTAGTGGGTGATGGATGACTGGGGGAGATGTGGTAACAGTCTCGTGGGGTTACTCCATAATGAAGTTGGTTTCTACATTCATTGGCTGTGAAAAGGGTGAGAGTGTCCTGACTTGCTTTGCGTGACCTGAAAAGCCCCAGATGAAGGGATGCCTTATCTGTGACATTTAAATCTGCTCCCAAGTCAGTGGTGAGAAAAGCTGACCTGCCTCAGGCATAACACAGATCCCTCCAGAGATTCCACAGATCCCTTTCCAGTTTAATTCCCCTCCAGCAGACACAGAGTCTTTTCTACCAGTTAGTGCTGTGTTTAGCAGATCTGATACTGGTGAACTGACCCCAGACGAGCCCAGCTATGCTGCCTGGGGAAGGGAAGCTTGGATATGATTTCTGGGAAGAGCAACCAAAGCAAGGAAAGAATCAACAAGCTGAGAAATTCTCATTGGCTTCATGCTGGTCCCTCAGAAAGGTTTGGTTTGAGAGGTAAGCGAAACATTTACAGCTTCCAAACTGTGTGGTGTTCTTGGGACAAATCTCATTTCTCTCCTCCCTCAATAATCCCACGGGAAGCAAAGTGGATGCTTCCTGTGGAGACGTGAAAGGCTCCATTGAAGTACTCTGCTGTGACTTTATGTGTGTGTTTGGAAGTTTGCAGGACTGGGGCTGTCTTGTCCGAGGGTTATTTTTGGGAGGAGCATCCCTGATGCCCCAAGCACTCCACAGACACTACACATCCCAGATCACGGTCTCAGTCACTCATCCAGCAGGTGCATTGAATTTCAAACCTGCTTGAGGAGGGTCAGTGCACAGCTCAGCCTGATGCTTGTTCTCAGGCCACCAAGTCAGCTCCAGGACTTGTCACAGCCCTGAACGGAGCAGGACAGTCCTTGCATTGCAGCTACCAATAGAAAATGTTTAACATTCCCCAAGTGGGTACATTTGATAAAAACATTTAATTACTACACTTCCTAAAGCAGCCCAGAAAGCACAGTGCTGTCAGGAAAATAAACTCTCTAAACAACACCAAGCTATTAAAAGCCAATAGGACCTTTCATCCTCTCCACAGCCACAAAACCTGCAGAAATAAAGATGCTGGATGCTGACACTGTCAAAAGGGAGGGCACAATGTCGTGTCCCCATGTGGTGATGTGGCACTGGCCAAGCCCCTCGATTACAGTATATACATACATGGCAATGCCTCATTCCTTGCTGGTGCCCATCTTTCCTCTGGGAGCGTCCCCTGACTTCCCACAGGGTACATCCCCTTATTTGTGGGATGAGGAGCTTTTCCCAGCACAGTATTTGTGTCAAGAGATGATCAACTGGCTTATTCCAATCACAAAGTATTTTTATATTTTTAACCAGAAGCTATAAAAATCCAGGAAATGTGGATTTATGGGCTATAAAAGGTTTAGCTAGAGCTATGACCTACCAACTTATGTAATTTACTACTGGCCTTACAGAGGGCTCCCATTCCAGTGCCCCACTAAGCTCTTTCTGTAGCATTTCTTGATTTGGGCTCTGTTAGAGTAGTAGTCGGACGTTCAGAGATGGGATCTTGACTGGCAGGGGGGCACCTGCCCCGAGGTACAGCAGAGCAGAAGTGCTGATCTCCAGTTTTGGAGGAGGATCATGGCTGTGTAGAGTAGGAAAACCCCACCCCAGTCTTGAGGTGTGCTGCATGCCCTGGACACAAGGTGTTTGATGGGAGGGGTGGTGAGACTGCACCTTTCTTAGCCCTAATCACTCCTTTAGGTCACAGCAAGTCAAAATCTTTAAGAGATAAATTGAACAGGGGGGTTGTATCTACCTCTTGGGTTGTAGAAGGATCTGGGCCCACAGAGGAGGTGACCCAGGGCTTGGCAGCTCTGTGGTGCCAGAGCTGTGGGGAGGATCTCAGAGCATCTCTCCACCACAAACTGCTTTTGATGCCATTCATCACCTTGGAGGCTTCTCTGCAGTTTTGCTCCTCATCCAGCCCTGATGTGTTTATCCATTAAGGAGCAACAGAATCATAGAACATCCTGTGCTGGAAGGAACCCACAAGGATCACTGAAGTTCAGCTCCTGGCCCTACACAGGACACCCCAACAATCCCACCAGGTGCATTGTCCAAATGCTCCTTGAACCCTGGGGGCTCTTGGGGCTGTGACCAGTGCCCTGGAGTAACTTCATACCATTGAGAACATTGCTGCCATTGTGCAGGGTGATCTGTGTCTGGAGGGGAAGGCAGGACCTGCAGCATCAGTGATTTATTTAGCTTTTCACGAGAAGTGACGAGAGCTGCCCAGGCAGAGTGTGAGATATACTCAAAAAATGGAATTTGTGTAAACAAAAAAAGAAACTGCAGCAGCTGTGGAGTGTAGCAAAATGTCCCATGTCTTTTGTCCAAACAACAGGCTTCCCTGAAGGAAGCTGTGCTGCACACTGTACCCTGGGACCAGTATTTGGGTGTAGAGCAGCTGGAGGACCAAACACCAGCCCTGAAGAACCTCCAAAGTGTGCCAGGTTGACCTGCAGTTCTCATGAACCACAATCATTTCAAACAGCTTTTTTGCTCTAATTTTCTTCTTTGGGGATCAGCTTGAGAACAGACCTACATTTATGGTGTGCAGATACCAGCCCAAAGCAACACTGAGCAGTAATAAGTGCAGTCCAACTTGGGATCATGCAACCCCAGCTGCCTGAGGCAGAAGGAACCCAGCAAATTCTGCTTGAACCATAAGAGGACCATGGAAACAGGTTGTCACTTCATTCCTAATGTCAAATAGCTTTTGACCATCAGACCCCTGAGTTCCTGCAAACCAGGACAGCAGCAGAGCCTGCCCTGGAAAGGTCTGAAGAGCTGTAACCAGGAAGAGCAGCCCCACAGGGACCAGAGTATAAGCTCCATCTTGCCTCGTGCCTGAGCTGTGTGCCTGGAGCTGCCCTCCTGCCTCTCCACTCCAGCAGTTCAGCCACAGCTTTGGCTCAGAGTTGACATTTTGGGCTTTATTGCAGATGCAGGTTACTATGGTGAAATGACCTTCTGAGAACCCTGAAAAGTTCAGAGAACTATTAAAACAGCTCTCAAAAAACAGTCGTCTGACTTGCTGTGTCCAGCTGATGGCAAGTCATTATCAAAAAAGCCGCCCTGGTGCTCTGTAGGGATGGTAGTGCCAGCTGGACAGTAACAGGGATTTTGTTGGTGCTATCCTTCCCTCTGGAAATGTTTCTCATTTACTCTTCCCACATGTGGAAATCTACAGGCCCCTGAGCAGGACAAGGACAGGTACCTCCTGTCTGGTGCTGAGTTTGCAATGCCACTGTGGGGGGTCCGGTCTTGCATCCCCCAAATGTCTGAGCTGTGACTGGGCACAGGAACCCAGGCTGCAGCATCCATCCATCCATCCATCCATCCATCCTTCCCTCCTTCCTTCTTTCCTCTCTTCCCAGAGGGAATGAGACACAAGAACATCTGCAAAGGGCAAAAGAGCTTTTTTTTTTGCTGCTGAGCACCCACACAGTGTTTATTTGCAAGTGAGTCAACCGGACTCTAATGGGTTTGTGGATGCTGCACAATTCACCTCTCTCTTATCTCAGACATTTTCATTACCTTTTGGGCAATTTTGACAAGAATTCAATTTTCCCCACCCACACACACATCCTGCTGTTTTCTCATTGAACACATCAATTAGCAGCCAAAAAGTCCTCAGCATCTTTTCTCTCCTGGATTCAGCCTCCCCCATCAGCCTTTAACATCATTTCCCTGTGCAGTTATCCACCTCACACAGCTGCCAGGTCTGGCCTGAAAGACTGAAACTCTTCACACATGATCCATTTGCTTCTCATCCTTGCAGAAACCACTCTGCCATCCCAGGAACAGAATCCAAATGCCCCAGGAGAGTGGGGACAGGGCTGTCCATGGCATCTGCAGCCAAGCAACAGCATCTGCCAGGAGCACCCATGCAGTGGTAGAACATGTGTAAAGTTTTATATCGTTCTCATATCTACCACTTCCAGAGAAGTATCCAGAGATATTCCAGCTGCCTCTGTAAACCAATGAGCTCTCTGATTTCCTGCTTTTTATCCCTTTTGGGATGCAGGCATCACTCCACTTGTTTTCACAAGGTACAAGCTGAGTCTTCCAGCCTGAGGATGCAGCAGGATCAAGAATATTCTATGGGTCACTTATTTATGCTCTTCTCTCTCTTCTAGGTGTTGCTTCACTGCTCCAGGACATCTGCTCTGGACCAGGGCAGCACCCATCAGCTTTTTTTTTTTTTTACCCCTTAAAACTCAATACAACCATCAGCCTAATTTTAAAGGGAGATTCATGTCTGCAGACCAGGCTTTGGGAAAGCCTAATGATGACACCAGAACAAAGTGCTGCTACTGTCACCATGCTGGTCCAGGAGCTGGCTGGTGGCAGCTTCAGCCCTGCCAGCCCTGAGCCAGGGCAGGGCCCCAGGGCCACCAGGACACTGGGCTCCCATCTCAGCCTCATGTGCTGAAAGGTGTAAGAGAGAAGCAGATGTGAAGTCTGGGAAGGTTTCCAACACGATTTTGTTTGTTGGGGCTATTTTTTTTCCTTTTCTTCCTCTTTTAAGTTCCAGACCTGAGAGAGCCTAAGATGACCCTGGACACAGTGACATTCAGGAGCAGGAGATGGCAGCAAAGCTCCTTTTCACTGCAGAACTCCCCCCCCACACACACACACACTCCCATGTCCCAAATCCCTCACCATTGAAGGAGGGCAGGGGAAGGTCCAGGGAAGATGTGAGGATCTTCAGCCCCCTCAATCCTGCAGCTAAACCTACTGCTGGCTCATGGATTTGGAACTGCTGCTGTGCAGGCAGAGAATGAAGGGAGGGAGCCCCTAACATCCCACCTGCAAAGTGGAACAGAATTTCCCTGGAGGCTGGAGAAGCAGCAGGCAGGGGGACGCTGGGAAGCAGCTGCTCAGCCCTCGCAGTGCCAAGAAGCCTCATCTCACCCTGACCCTGCCTGGCTCCTTCCCAGTGCCCAGCAGGACCCTTATCTCACTACGGAAAAGCTTTCCCTCTCCTAAGCATTGTGTGAATTGGGCTGGAGATCCCAGCTCTGGAACAGCCAGAGGCAGACAAATCCCAACAACTTGACTCAACCTTCCATGGAGGTGAAGGCGGGGGGAGCATCTCCCGAACCCCGCGGGGACCGAATGTTCGGGTTCTGTCCTTCCTTGGGCTGCTGACACAACAGCTTCACTTTGGAGAGCTGTTAGAGGGAACCTGACACTCGGATGCTTAGAGGAAGGCCGGGAGAAGGGAATACTCCACCAAAATGAGTTTTCTCTCTGTCTCCACTCTGTGTTTGAATTGTTAGAGCACCATCTTGTGTCACACTTCGTGCTGCATCTGCTCCCGGGGCTCCATCCTGGCCAGATCCAGCAGGGGATAACAAGCACCAATCTACGTTTCTTTCCATCAGCTCCCTCCCCTTTGTCACCTGACAGTTTCAAAAAGCAGGAGTCAATTCTCCCTCATGGGTTTGTGATCTCAAAATAGCTTTTGAAGGAATTATGAATAACCACAGAGAATCACAGCAAGTCCTGCTGTGTGGTCCCAGGCCAGAGGCCCCTCAGAGGTTGTTCTACAGCAGAATTAAGGGGCACTTGTGCATTAGAGATTATCAGGATGTTCAATATCAGTTCCACACTGTATTACTCACACAGCTCTCAAGATGCTGAAAAAGGAGGGTGATGGCAAAAGGAACCCCACATTTTGGTTTGCTATTCCACTGTAGGAAAAGGGAAATAATCTCGGTCTCCATCAGTAAGTTTAAGGCTTAACTTCCAGCAAAAAATTGTCAATAAAAGCACTCACATTGAAACAGTTTCCCAGCCTGTACTATTAACAGCACATGTATTCTGATCTTTGTGTAAGAGACTGCCACAACAGAGAATTTCCTAAAAATCTGACTTAGAAATGGTGAATGGTTTTCCCATGATCCCCACGTCCACTGCAGAAGGGCTTGTTATTTCTAATGGCATAAAACTCGTCTCCAAATATCATTTGTAACACCGTAGCCTAGTTCATAATTCTGTTCTCACTTCTCTCTCAATACAGGATTTGAGTGTTCTGTTTGTGGAGTCACCAACTCTTCGTTCTTTTGCCTTAAAAATACTCCTTTCCCTTTGCTGTTCAATAGTACCCAGCAAAAGTTTGAGCTCTTGACAAATCTGTGCTAAAAAAGCTTTAAATCTCAGTGCCAGCACCTATTTCACCTGAGCTGCATTAAGCAGATCTCCTCTAGATCCTCTCCTCTATGAGAGGCAAAGACATCAATATCAATCATGGCATCATCTGGGAGCCAGTCAGGGAAACAAGTTTTTCCTCAGAGTTTTGGTTTGGGCCTTGTATGAAAGAGCAGGATGAGACTGGCCCGGGTCTGCCTGTACTGATGATGGCAATATTCAGCTATTAGTGTAAAATCCCCAATTATTGTGCCTTCTGGTAGCATCAAAACCCTGCAAAATAAACACGAGATTACAAAGAACACACAGACTCAATGCATGTTTCATATACATATTTATATATATTTCATGTACAAAGTTACATTCTGAACCCCATGGATTCAATAATAGAAATAAATACTGAAATAACTACACTGCTATATGAGCTCTTCTGCTCACAGAAAAGAAGCCTCAAGTTTTAACAGACAGCAAGTTTAACGCTGTAGTATCCATCTCAGATTACAGAGGCAAGTAAAATTCAGCGTAAAGTGTCCAACAGACAAAACTTTCCAAAATTACAGACCATAAAATGTTTAAAATATATGTTTAAAAGATTGAGAAATGTGCATCAACAAAATTAATAAAGGAAACTTAATCTTGTTAGAGGGCGGGAGAGACATTTAGTGTATAGAAAAATGCTTTGAGGTGCAACATAGGTTGTTACAATATGGCATAACCCTGTTAGAAAAAAAACCATTTAATTTCCCTAAAGAACTGTATTTGAGTTTACCGTGTCTCACTTTACAGAGCGGGGCCTTCACAAGACCCCACCTCAACAGGGCCACTTACAGAGTGCTAAGTCAGGTTTAATCCTTTGGTAACTTTTATAATACTCACATGGAAATAAATATTCAGTTACACAGCATTTTAAAAGACACACGTTCTTTAGAACAGTTAGTATAATAAAACAGGTTTAACATTTGTTTGTTACTAAGGCAGCCTATGATAAAGTGTCTACGCTCTGTCAGCTCGATCCCATCCGAGGCAGGGAGAACTTCCCAAGGAATGGACGATGCAGCCGCTCACACAACACCTTCACCTTCACCATGCAAACACCCCCACCCAGGCAAGTCATGTGCTGCATATTTTGTGCTCGAAATGTTTCCAAACTATTAACAAGCTGTAGCTATCAAGAGATTAGCTCCTATTTATATGATGCTTTAATCAGGAGTGTATGCATAAACACATTCTTGAGACGGATTGGAGGGTGTATTGTCACCTCAGTGCTGGGGCTTTACGTGCCTTATTCACCCTTCAAAGTGACCTTAAGGAGAGTTTATACATCCCAGAGCACTGTGATGGCAACAGGGACCCGGGTAATCTACTGTACCTTGGGACAGGGGATAGAGTTTTTAAATGAGAAATACAGAGAAGTGCACATGCCTTTATCTACACCCACAGTGGTACACAGTTAAAACTATTGTCTGCTTTAAAACCCTTCCACTTTTGGACAGAAACAGTCATTCTCTGAAATATTTGCAAGAGTTGGCCCACTGAGGTGACTAAAATGGCACGGTGGGCCAGCTGCATTTGGCAAAGGACCAGGTACACACTTGCCAGGTTGAGCAGTAACACCGTTCAGAGACAACAGCTCGTCTCCAAGAACAAATCAAACCCTACACGAGAACCAAGGAACAGAATTGTGCGCTTTGTCTGAGAACATGAGAATGTGACAATCAACCAGTGAGTAAAAACTTTGGAGATTGTGTTTTCCAAAGAGAAAAAAAATAAATTTAAAAATGGCAGGAAAAGCAATGAGACTGCACCACTCACAGTGAAGATTCTGCACAACAGTAAAAGTTTAGACAGCATTTTCCTTAGACATCCAATCCCATAAGTTAATTCAGGTGTGCTTCATGTTCAGCATACATGCCTATAAGTTTAAAATAGGTCTACAAGTGTTGACTCAGTTTACTTTCTGTATTTGTATAATTTTTTAATAAGCTTCCAGACATTATATTTAAGCCAAAGTACTTTAAGAGTGAAGTCAAAGATGAATTTGGAAAGCAAATTATGAACAACATGCTCTCATCACTTTTGGCATTCTGAAGAGAAAAATACTACCAAGATATTAGACATCTTTAATAAGGATTTTTACTACATAGTTCATGTCCTAAATACATATTTACGAGAGGAACAGCTGTGTACAAAATATGTTGCTTAAAAAGTATTTATACATATAAATCTAACCAATAGACCTGAATGGAGATTTTCTGGTTTATCAGCTATGATATGCATTTGAAAAAGCTGCCTAAATATATATTTACACAATAGACCTCAGCTAAATGTGTTCATTTAAAAAATTAAGAAAATATATAAACACATGTTTGCCTGATAGACCAGAACTGCTCCTATTGCATAAAAATGTTTAGGCAGTTTTAAAAAAGTATTTCTATATTTACTCCTCTGCAACTGTTCAGTTCTCTCACATAATCAAGTTACTAAATTTCTCTGCTAATCTGAACAGTCCCAGTCTTTTGGGGGTAAATGCTGGATGTTTATTAAAACCCCTCAAAACTTTTACTTTCCAGAGACAAAATGAAAGAGCAAATCTGGGTTTTTAAATATTCTGAAGTACAGAAATCATGAAGTGTTTAACTTAGGTCTGACACTAATGTAGAAATTACAATGTAAAAGGAAGACAGTCTTCAACTCACACTTATGGTTAAAAAAATAGATGGTGAGAAGACAGAATGTCAGCCTAGTATTAGAGTCTCCTGACTTTCATTAATTTTCTCAATCTTAGTGTTACCTGATAATATTGTTACTAAATTTTTATTACCTTTTTTTTTTTTACTAAATTGGGGTATAGATCTAAATAAAAAAAAAATACATTTTGTACCTAATTATCTGGCACTAAAGTTCCTTTACAATCTCACTTGGGCAGAATGCTT
Source organism: Serilophus lunatus (assembly GCA_013399895.1). Classification (NCBI taxonomy): domain Eukaryota; kingdom Metazoa; phylum Chordata; class Aves; order Passeriformes; family Eurylaimidae; genus Serilophus; species Serilophus lunatus. Next base: position 4,145,394 of record VXBA01003202.1, read on the forward strand.
TTTTCCTGTACACTCTCAGTCTTTTCTCATGCTCTAATCAAGGTCTCCAACCTTCACACACATAGTGCCTCATGAGTTTGACCAGCTAGGCAGAGAAGATCATTCTAGTGCTTAGGACATAAGGAGTTAAGACAAGAAAAGAACAAAACATATCCCCTGTTCAAGAATTTTACAGTTATTTTCCAATTTCAATCATCTTACGAATATCCTTTGGAAACAGAGTTGTTCCACATCAGGGAGATGGAAAAACATTATGCTCAAAATTGCTCATTACTGAGGGCAGCAGTTCTGAAACTTTAAGGTTCAGTTGTGAAAACATAATTTTATTTAAATATTGTAATCTTAATTTCTATACAGGCCCCTCTTTCCCCCCAAAAGTCTGATGAATGTAAGAAATGAAACCGTTTACACTGTGGAACCAAGATTTTCCAGGTTTAAAAACAAAAACTGAAACATACAGTTTGCTTTAGCCCTCACAGAATATTTGGATGAGCCTTAATAATCCATCTTAGAATTTGTTCATTTTTTAAATACTCTGGGAATAACTTTGCTGTTTTACTCAATGCATTATACAGTGAAATGAAGCTCAGTTGTAACAAAGCCAAACTCAAGTGAGGCTACCAAAGAAGTGAACACATTAGATTGCTGTGGTACAGTAAAACTAATGCCTCAGCTGCTCACTATGGTGTGCACACCAGTTGGAGAAAGATCTGATTTCCTTATACTGTTCCATGTAACACGGGTGCAGTAAAACAGCACAAGCTAATTCCTGTATAGTTAAAGGTATGACAGATTTGCAATATAAAGTTAAACAGCAAAGAAATGCTTCAACATCATGTAGTGAAACAGGTTCACAAAATAAAAAAAACATGCAGAAGCTTTTTTTTTTTGCATTTTTTTTTCTTTTTTAAGGTCTCCAGCTGCATCCTACAGGCTCACTCACTGCCACACATGACTTGCCACACTATCAAGTGACTCCTCTCTGCTTTGGCTACAGAAGGTTCAAGTGGTAGAGCTTCTCCAAGGAGTTCAGATTCTCCCCCTTCATCACCTGGAAAACAACAGCTTTGAGGCAGCCAATAACCAGAACAGCATCAACACCACATGCAGGGAGACAAGTGACATCTTTGCCTACATCTACAAGAAAAACACTAAAAAGACAGTAGTTACCATATGCTCATATAAAAGCATATTAAAGTCTGGGAATGTACACATGACAAACAGAATATGCTGCATAATTATCTCAGAGCCTGGTATTTTGCTGGCCATATTCTTCAGTTCTAGCCCCAAATATGAATGGCAGTTTCTTAAGAATACATATTCTACACATTGCATTACTTATAAATCTTTAAGGTAGAGAAATAACCACCTAACTTGCAGCACCTCCCAGGCACACAATGGAGATGGTCACGCCACAAAAAAGTGTGCTAAGATATACATATACACATATAAATGCTCTGGAACAAGAGCTGTAATTGAGCTCGAGTGAGACAGTGCAACATTCATGTCTATGATGAACCTTTCCCAAGGACAGCCTTAAGTGTGTTCTCCATTACTGTTCTCCAGAAGAGAAGAGCAGTTTTGTAACTGCATCTGAACTCTGGGTGACAGGAGTCAAAGTGGATCAAAGACCAAGCCCTGAACTGCACACAGGCAGCCAGAACCACCAATCCAGAGGCAATCCTGTGGTACAGGAGAATGCCAGCTTAATCAGATGAAAGAGGAACTGACCTACACCTTCAGGAAGGTGTCAAATCACAGTCTAGCTGGTTTTCTGGTTGGACTCCTTTGGAGGGCTGAGGGATCTAAAGACAGAAAAGCCCAAAATTGCTCTTGAGCCAGTTTGCTGGGCTCACGTGGCAAGTGCTGCTGCAGCACTGACTTCATGGCTTTGCCACAGTGACAGCAAAATGCACATTTGGAATGTGGCTATTCCAGCTGCCATGGAGTAAGTGCAGAGGTTTAGTACTCACTGCAGAGTGGCACAGAACTGCCTCAAGCCCTGCCTCCTGCTGGGGTTACCAGCAGCAACCTGTTTGTCATTGACTGGGATGACAGAACTTGGGCTGGCCTTCCTGGGATTTCCTTTGGGGTGGTTTTTGTGGGTTGTTTTGCTGTTTGGTTGGTTTTGAAATACTACAGACAGGTTAAGGCAAAAGGTCTAAATCAGGTCTTAAGAGTGGTGACATCTTTTTATGCACTTTTAGTCAGGGTCTCCAGCTGCAGATTCCAAGCACAAAACCACAACTGCTTTCAGTTTATTTCTCCAAAGAATTCAATTAAAAAAAAAAAATGTTTACACAAGAATTCTTATATGGGCTAGATCATGCAAAAGGGTTATCCAAGAAAAGCAGTGATCAAATAAGATGGGCATACCAAGATAAGTGAACTACTTTTTCCCTTCTCACTCAAAAATGAGTAAATTTTAGATTGAGCATTCTTCACTTAAGACATGACTTGTTTTTAGAGTCAGTCTGCATATTTAAGTAACTAAGAACATGTCTTCCAGCAGTCTGAGACAGAAGATTAATCTTTTAAAGGCAGACTGAAAGCATAAACAGTAAGGTGGTACATGATTCCAAAGTTTCAAATAAAACTTTTCGCAGTCATCCCAGAGGTCATGGTTTATTGAGGAGAAGAAGGTGAAGGTGTGTGTTGGAATAAAAATATTTCTATCCTTGCAGTGTAAAAACTATATACTGACCACACCAATGCACTGTGCAGTCACAGCACCAGTTATTGTCTAATTAATGACCTTCAAGTATGAAGAGATGACAACTCATTTGAAGCTCAGATTTCTTACCCATTCTGAAGTCAATATATCCTTCTCCACCACTTATGACCAACATTGATTTTAAGGGACTCTGGTTGAAGGACTCTTGGGCTTGTTTATCAGCTGTTAGCTCCGTTCCACCACTACTCTGTGGGCAAACAACCTGGCCTGGATCAAAACCAGAATACATTTTAATGTCATATCTCACAGAATAAGTGGATGACACTTAATGTCTAAAGTAGCTGACTGTCTTCTTAACAGGCAAAAACTCACCACAGTATTTTTTCCAGATGGAACCAAAGCACTTGTTTGTGACCAAACCCTTTTCCTCCCATTAAAAGTACTGCACCTACTTATCAGACAAGTCTCATAAAGGAAATATGTTGTTCCTGAATGTATGACTTCAGTGTTTAGAAAAAGGCAGCAAGTCAGTATGCTTCTTAGAAAACAAAGACAAAAAAAGAAACTACATTTAAGGAATAGTACCAAAACCTCACCTGGTACAGCAACAAAGAATTTCACAGCATCCCTGTGCCCGTGGAAGCAAAGCTGTGCATGTGCCATTGAGCAATAGGGGATGAATGTCCCTGGAGTCACTTTGTCACTGTTCTCATCTCCATACACACGGATCACACTCCCCGGACGGTTTCCGGAGCCTGCTGCTGCTTTATTAGCTGGAAAAGAAGACAGGTTGTTTTCTACTTCAAAATTCAAATTACAGAAAGTGGTTATTTGTTAAGAAACCTTATGGTACCATCTAAAAGCTAAAGCCAACTTAGATAAAAATGAAACAGGAGGGCAGCAATGCCAATTCAAGACAGAGCTGGAAAGAAAAAGATTGCATGCTTCGTTATTTTAAGTACATCAGAAAATGGAGCAGGATTCTTATTAGTCTAGCATAAACACCAGATTTCAATGTCCTACTTTTGGAAAAAAATAATTTGTGAAAGGACTGTATCTTTCATAGAAAATAAGCACCTCTAGTGTGTTTCAGTGTGAGCAAATTCAACGTGTATTTAAAGACAGTTTCATTCCAACTAATCATAGGGTATCCCCTTGCCAGCAAAAATTCTCTAAAAATAGCCACCTGTGGGCATGAAGGAGCTACCCTATTATAATTCTACAACTAGTTTTTTACTGAGTTTTAAAATCCATTAAACCAGAGAAGTACTCATGCTAGACATACAAGCCATCTCCATTCCAAAGACTAAGTAGTGAAAGAAACAGTGATTTGTAACAAGACAGCAAATGATGTGGATTAATGACAAAGTTATAAGATGTGGTATCACATTGGCTGGAAGAAAAACAAAGTCTGTATGAGAGTTCAGTTGCAACACAGGATGATATGCTAAACTGCTGAGCAGATTGGTGGCCATGTAGCAAACATAAAACTGCTGCAATGCAGTAACTGCAAGTGGAAAAACATTTAGGAACATACAAAGGGTAAATCTATAAGGAGTGGGAAACAGCCTTGAAGTGGCTATTAGAAGCCTGAAAATAGGTTTTTGTTCAGGATCTGCACTTACCCCGCAGCCCCAGTAAACGTCCCTGGTGGAGGATTACAGCTAGTGAGAAAGGAGGAAAGGGGAAATGGATAGGTATGACAGTAGAGGAGAAGGATTAATGAGAACCCACCACTCATTTTGGTTTTTGATAAGGTAGAGCTTAAAATTTTAGCTCCTAAAAACAGCAGATATTTAATTACAGAAGATTCAATCAAAAGCCACTAAAGAACAGCATCTTGTTATAGAAGTTTCAGTACAAATTGGACCATGACAGCACTGCCACTGCCATGTGCTTTATCACTTTAAAGTTTATTACTGATTAGCAATGTTTCCCCTTTCTCTCTTTCCTTGGCAGGAGGCTCCAAAATAATACAGAACAACTTGTGTTTTCAAGTGCCCTTTTGAAACATCATCTGCAGATGCTGAAGCTGCCCAGCTACTGAGACCCAGGGAACAGAGATGTCATTGCTGTTCCTGAGAACCATCAGTATTCCTAACAAGGGTTCTTAACCCCACTATCAGGCTACCCCCAAATGGCTCTGCTGATCCACAAAGAACTAACAAAACTGAAATGGAACTGAATAGCTTTAATAGGGATTTCTTCATGTTCACTCCTTTTTTAAAACAAACTCCTCTGGAAACATTAAAATAAGCTTGATGCAAATTAAGAGCTATAATTTTTGAAAGCATGACTTAAACTATTTAAACTCATGACAGGAAGTCTGTCCTTCCTTAGTACATTCATGCAATGCAAAAAAAAAAAAAGACATTTACTGAAGGGATGGACAATGCAATGGAACAGTATGAGAAACAATGCATGTGTGTGTTGTTCAACAAAGCAGATACAACATGAAGAGTTTTCACTATTAAATTACCCTGACATTTTGCCTGTCAGACTGCACTATTTTTTATGTAACAACACCACATATTAGGACTATCAAAGGTCTGTATTTTAGTTTCTGAAACTTCTGTTCACCTGTTCAAACATTTAACAATTGACTCAGGCACAAGTGTTGAGGCATTTTTTTTGCTTTTGCTTAAATGCAATCAATTTACACAGACATTCTTGCCAAGCTTTACCTATTTAAGATTTGTTTTGTCTTTGAGCAGGATTGTTCTTTTTCTTCTGAGGTTCAACTGCCCATGTCTGAATATTTCCTCTCCCACCCCCAAGTAGTTTCAGATTATACCAGGAGTTTGGGGTCTGTTGTTATGCAGATACCTGGTTTTATATGATTAGATTTTGGTGTAGAAGGTGTTTACAGCTCCTGTGACTCTGAACATGTCCTTTAAAGCAGTCAGTGCTACTGCTGTTCCAGTCCTTTTTACCCACTTTATGATGAATGCTTAAGAACTAAAGCCACATAAACAGTATTAGCAACAACACCAACTTGCTCAAATCAATCAAAAAATCTTTGTGATCATATGGCAATCAAAAGTAACATTAATTAGAAAACTAAAGATGCCTCTTATAAGCAATAAACTCCTATAAATGCTGCTAATGCTCAGAGCACCTTGAGAGCTTCAAAGTGTCCCTTTGATTCAAGCCACAGCAAGTCTGCTTGAATAGCAATACAGGAGACTCTGGAGATGTACTTTTTTTTCCCTCAGAATAATTGCAAACACATAAAAATTTAAGTGCTAAACGTCACACAGGCCCAATCTGTTACAAACCTGCAAGATTCAGACCTGGCAGTGAAGCTTTCTATCCATTAGCAAGCACCTGAATGGTGTTTTAATACTCTTTTTTGTGTCTAAAGCATATTGCACAGTGCTATTGATTTATATTTTACTTACTTTCTGTTAATGGAATGGAGATGATGACACCATTTCCTGTTCCTACCCATAAACGATTACAAGACACCATAAGAGCTGTGATTCTCACAAATGAGAATCCCAGTTTACCAGTACCTAAAAACAAAAGATGCTTTTCATCAAAAATTATGAGCAAGAAGAATTTTAGTTCTATAACAAGAATCTTAACTCCAACTCCCAAATCAGGCAGGCAAGTTAATTCCCCCCCACCTTCAAACAGAAACATAGAGGAGCACATTTAAGTTGTAAAGATAACCTAAAGGTAATTAAGTTGTGAACCTATACTGCAAGAGCAACATTAACTATGAGAAAGCAAAAAAGGTGTAACAGCTCCATAATGCTGCACAATAAAATCTTTTGGGTCTTACCAGCTTTTAAAACAAAAAACCCCATGAGTATACATATGTAAGACAATAGTTTCTCATCCATTAGCAGGATGAGGGGAGCACAAGACTCTTCAGTTAAGTGCAATGGCACAGCAGTGACTTGTGAAGGATTTCCCAGTGCCCAATAACCTGTATTTGTTGTGTTACAGAGGTGGCCAAACTGCTCTTATATAAATATTAATGAAAAAAAAAATCAGAAAGCTTATTAGGCTCAATAGCAATAAAAATTTGATAATCTGCGTATTTTTGAGAAAGGAGTTTTTTCCAGGCGAGTAATGGATTCTTCCTATTTGAAGTTTTTTTAAAAAGAGCACAGTACAGTAAAAAAGAGAAAGATTTTAGTGTCCCTGTTGATGCCTACCCAAACCAATCACCATTTTCCTCTTCAGTTTTGAGTTTTTAAGGACAGTTTAGACACCAGGGAAGATCTGACTGCAGCAGATAACCCACCACTCTCATCATGCTTTACAGACTGACTTGAGATTCTACTTCCAGACTCAAGTTTTCTCAACCAGATTTGATTGGCCTTCCACCCACCCTCACCTCATACTTGCAGTGAGAACTGCCTGCTCCAGACAGCAAGAGGTGTGAGAATACAGTGATTTTTCCTATGCACTTACCTAGCATTTTGCTTACATAGGGTTCAATGTCCACGTCCTGCAGGTGCTGATACGTGTGCGCGTGGTAGAGGCGCAGGGTGGAGTCCAAACGGATGGACACCCAGACCCCATCACCCACCCAGGCCAGCTGCCTCACTTGGCTCTCCCTCCTTGGGTGGGCATCAAATGACTTCTATGAAACATCAAGAGTTTAAATCAGAAGATGAAACACAGGAAAGAGCAAGAAGCATCTTTCTGTTACTCTTAGGCTGTAGCAGCAATTTTCTTAAGTCCACCACAACCCTCTGATTTGCAAGATCACAAGCAGATACATGTTTAGCTTAGTTGCAAGTACCATATGGTGCTGGTAAATAGTAAAACTGGTGATTCCCTTTCCTGAGCATGATCTCAAAGCTGTAGTTTCCTACTGTGTCTTCCTTTACACATCATATCCCAGCTCGCTGCAGCTCCTGAATCCCTTCAACCTGGAGCCTTTTTGGTCCAAGGTTCTGCTGTCAAAGCCCAAGATAAAGGTGCCCAAAACATGCTTTTCTTCCTATTTCTGTCATGACTTACTCATACCTACAAACACACCTGTGCAAAATATACACTATCCACCAGTAAGACAATCAGTTTTGCTGATGTATGAATGTCATTTCAGTTTTCCAATATATAGACTTCTTGTCAAAAAAAAGTTACTATTTGGGTGCTCTATATTTTCAGAAGAGCTGAGCTTTAGAGTCACCATCAAAAGGTCTGGCCCATACCACAGGTCAATAAGCAGAAGATGAAGCATTAATAGTGCTAAAGGCTTGCAGAAACTCCAGACACTTCCTGCACTTGAGATGTCAGGTACAGATAAAACACTGCAGGAACATCAGCTTATACACCTTCCATAAACAAACTATTCTCTAACTGGAGGGAAAGCACATTCAAGATTAACACAAGCCTCTGAAGTATGCAAAAAACAGATTATAGAGAAGTTTACAGGTGGGTGGAGAACAAAATGAGACACACACAGAGTACAAGCTGGGAGCTTGCCTTACGAGCTGTACACAAGGACACTTTCCAGCTCCTGGCCAGCTAGAAATTGAGAACTAAACCCCCCAAAAATTGGTTTCAATAAGTGAGAACTGCCTCATCATGGCTTAAAATCTTCCAGAAGAGTGAAAACATCTTAAGAAAACAATAGTATTTCCCCAAACAAATTTGTTTGGTTGCTTGTTTCTGTACTGATGAACCAATAAATGTTCTCCAGAGTTACTCTGCAGTTTGAGCTGCAGCATGAGGTGGCCATCTTACCTCTATTTTCATGGCCTTTGGTTGAACAACATAGATTTTGTTCCTGTAGCCACACCAGACTTTGTCATGTACCACTGTCATGCACCGTATCGAGTGGTGTGGCCGGCCCAGGTCTAAGAGGTGATAGTTTGTCAAATCCCACTGACCATCTTGGAAAACAGAAGGAAAAGAAAAAGAAAAAGCAAAACTAAACATTGGTTCCCTTGTGTTTAAGAGTAATTGAAAAGTACAAGCAAATATCTTAACAGTCTAATCTTTTTAAAGGACTGCAAGGACAAGTCAATACAAATTTATGGCTCAGCTCCTCATTAATAGAAATTTGTTGTAGGAACTACCAACATCCCAAATGCTTTTTTTTTTTTAAATAAGGTTGTACAATCATTCATGTTCAAAACACAGCAAAACATTTTTTAAAACTAAAAGCATACTAAATTTGGTCATTCAACACCAAGTAAAATTCTTCTGCAGACTGAGCTAAGCCACAGATCATTGCTGACATTCACTGAAGATCCTTAAGGAGTGTAAGCCACTACAGTGAGTCAAAAAAGCAAACCAACAAAACTGCTAAAAATCTAATTCCCTCCCAGAAGCATCTTTCCCAGTATTTACATAAGTGTTGTGCAACCTTTTTAATTCTCTTAAATGCTGAGCACAGGGATTTAAACGTCACAAGGAAGAGAACAAATTAACAGGGAAGCTGTGGAAACAAACCAACAGATAAGTTCCAGTTACTCATAAATGAGACCTTCCCCTCCAGATCCTATTTCTGGAGGCTGAAGAATGGAGCTGGTTCAGGAGTGGTTTGGGCAGAAACTCAGATGGAATGCTTAAAAAACTCTAATTGAATGCCTTAGCCAGAGACAATTAATAAGCAGAAAACATGACTATCAAGTATGATGAAAAAGCAAGAGAGATAACGTTCAAAGTGGACTTTCAAATAGCTTTTCACTATTTAGCTCAGATATATCTTATTCTCCATTTCAGAGCAAGAAAGATAAATACATTAATTCACCACAACAGTGCAAAAATGGTACTTGAAGCTGCACCTGAAATATTTCTCAAGGCAACCTGTTAAAAAAAAAATTCCCATTGGGAAATACATTATCAAAATACTATTTACAAATTGCACATTTCTTTCCTAAGTACTGTTACAACTTCACTGGTTTCCAGAGCCAACAGAATGCTTACCAACGCCTCGATGAAAGATTGCCAGTGTTCCATCAGCCAGTGCAACTAACACTATTCCTTTTACATGTCTGGGGAAAAAAGGAGGCACAACAATAGATACTGTTAGACTGCACTGCTCAAAGGGCATGCTTAAAGTAAGGTATAAACATTTTGTATGTCAGCACATTTTTACAGTCACGTTAGCCCTACTGTTTTGATTTCTACTGTATAGCTCAAGAGAAGGGATGTATCAAGGTGCCAAAATCCAGTTCAGAAAGCTTGAAATATATCTAACTACAGTGCCTGAAGAAGACATCAAGGAGAGCAACCTATAACTGTTTTGAGTAAACAGCTACAGCTCATCATTTGGCATATGTACTTCCAACAGACACAAGATTCCTTTTATTTTCCTTACTCCCCAAATGTTTTCCACTGTCCCTCAAAGAGCATGCAGGCAGTTATGGCAACTGACACTCCCAATATCTGAGGAGGAAATATAAAACTACTTTGAAAGTATTTTAACAGAAATTCATTATGATTTACATGACATTCTTTCAGGACTTACACAATACTGAGAATAGAATCTTTAAGTTTAATGGCATGAACACATTTCCTCCACTGGGCCACTGACGAATGAACATACAGGCTGCAAAGACAAATCAGGAGGGATTAAAAGCACTACCAGACAAAAACAACCACAAGCAAAACTCCTATAACTGAACTCCACAATCAAAGGGAAAATAAGTTTTCATCTTCCACTGGAAACTATGTATAGACTGAAAGGAAGAACTGCACAAGCAGCAGAATGGTTTTTCAGAGGCCTAAAGTATTATAAACTCCTTTGCAGATCCATCTGCAGTAAGAAGTACAATATATTTTTCTGGCATAATAAATTACTGGAAGTTATAGAATTAGCAGGACATCATTTCTTTGACTACAAAGAAACCACTGCAATTTTTTTGCAGATGAAGTGTTATCCACCAAAAAGAGCTTGCTAATCACCTACAATACTTTCTTTGAATTCCACAATGCTAAATGCAGCAAAGCATTCGAGGTTTTGGCTCTCTTGAGATCTTCCTGCACTTAATCTTGACTTGAGACAGTTATCAGGCCTGTAGGCACAAGAAGCAAGTTAAAAGTAATTGTTACAGATAAATTTAACAAGATTAGCACTTCCTTACCATCCATTCTGTGCTCCAAGCCACATGGTTGGTAAAAGGCTACTCATTTTCTGTGCTTCTTCTCTCACTAGATCTTGCTCATTTGGCAAAACTGCAACATCTTTATATAACTCTGACTCAGTACTAAAAAAAAAAAAAAGTATCAAACACTTAAGATACATTTAATCAAGTGTAGACCCTAACTTAGGAAATTTACTTCATTGCTACTAGTTCCTACACTGGCTTTTGAAATACTTAAGGTATTTAAAAACAAGTAACTTTGCATAAATGTACAATACAGATGAAAACCTCAGTAAGAATGAATTTCTTCAAGTGGATGTTTTCTTATATAAGGAAAATTAAGTTCCATTAAGCCTGTCAATACTGTTGATCTCTGGGGAATGGCAGAAGAGTCACAAGGCATAGTGTGTCTTCTACCAAAACTACTTATATAAACCTCAACATACTTAACAAGAAAAAAAAAGTAGTCATTTTTTCATCATGCTATGTTCCTACAAACATGGCATTTTTCATTTTAAATACATTTTAAGAGGTATGAAGATTGAAACTATGTACTTAGGCTGGTACACTGGAGATGCCTCTGTTGTATGCTGCACTCCCAAAGGATCTGTAAAGACATGCTCTGTGTAGACTCCAGTTTGTGCAATATCAGCTGTGTCTTCACCTGTCCCTGCATTGACCTCTGTTGCTTCTGTTGCCTCCTCTGCTGTTGGAATGTTCTCATCCACTGAATTATTTTCAGTTGCAATGTCTATGAAACAAAAAAATTTTGAAAAAAGCTTTCAACAACTGCAATAGAATTTTCAATTATTCAAAACAGCAAGTACTTGATACTTAAAACTGAAGTGACCAGACAGTCACAATCTAGATTTTATATTTCATCTAAAAAAAAAAAATCACATCAGAAATGCCCAAACTTGAGTAGGTTGTACTAAATAAACAAATGTAACAATCCAATAACTGACAGCACAGATTGCTCTTTAAGTGATGAGCTGGAATAACAGTGAACAAGTCCAACCACCATATATCCATTTCCAGTCCTATCACCAAACAGCTCTGAAGGGCATACGACAGAAAGTACTAAGAATGCTATAAAGTAAGCAGGTTCCCTTAAATCTCTATTAAGACTTGAGTTTTGTCAAGGCATTTATTTACATTCTCATTAGACATTTGTCAGCAAGATTTGCCAATCAAACACTGACTAAGTTAAAAGCTATCTTTAGACCATGGACAAAAGTTCTCTCAAAAGTATCTGCAAGAAGCAACTGCCTATACTCATTTAATAACACTTCCACAAAGTTTTCAGCTACAATTATACACTGCAAGTATGTCCTTACAGGCCACAGAATATTTGCTTTATGCTATCATGACTTACAGACACACATATTATATAGTTGCACCACTTGCTTTCAGTTACACCTAAAGGTGTTTGGCCATCCCTGACAGGGCTGTAATATTTTCATACCTGACTGTTTCTCTACCATTGGGGAGCCCCCATTGGCATCCTGAGCTGCAGGTGCCCCTGTGAGCCCCTCTGCAGTGCAGCCCACCACGGTGATCCCCCCCAGCAGGCTGTCAGTCTCAGCAGAGCTGTTGCTGGTCATGCTGCCACACAGAGAGGACTTGTCCACTTGACTGGCATCTGCTTCTTGAGACCCTTCTTCTCCTGCAGGATAGTCTGTTTCCCTTGCCCCTGAAAGAGATTAAACTCACATGTTCCTCATAGCTCAATCACATCTCCATGTAATAACTAAGCTTCAAACTGAAGAAACTCTCTAGTAATTAAGACTAAACATGAAATACCCATCTACAACCTTATTTTAACATGATCAGCAAATATAAAAGATGCTGTCAAAAAGCTCACAAAACTAGGGCAATACCTACATATGCTGCTTGTTTGAATGTCATACACTGTATTTCAAGCAGTTTTCTACAATGGTTTATTTCTATTTCAATTATATTTTCCATTAAAATTAGATTTCCACATAACCACAAAGAATTTAGTTGCATTAGATCCTTTGTTCTGGAAGAAAAACTGTTTTTCCTCTTGTACAACTGTCTCGGACTTAAAATATTCTCAATGCAACAAGGAATCCCCCTGCAGGAAGCAACAAGAACTTGCTACTGATCTTCAAGAGGTTGAAGAGATCAAGAAAGCAAACAACACATTGTACTTTTTGTAATGTTCACAGTTCCATAAATCATTGCCATTACTGCACAATTTATAATACATCGGGCAAATAGTTACTGCTGGCTGCTGACATCTCTCTACCTCTGAGTTAATTTAGGTCAAAAGCCAACTGAAGAGTGGAACAGTACAAGTGCAACAGTTCTCTGTATAACTAAAGACTTTTTATTGCTGTGTTACAGTAACATTTTATCAAGATAATTAAGAAATCTTTTTATTTTCTATGTGTAGGAAAAGCTGAATAAGAAACAGAAAAGCAGAAGCTAAAACACCCCAAGTCTTTACCTGGCACACTAGCAATACAAAGCACGTGAGAATTGCAAACAATGAAACTGTCCAGAATATTTCCTGGTTGATTTGCATCAATAATGATAACTTTTGTAGCAGAATGTGTGCTAGTACAGATCCAAACTAGACTGGATAATTCTTCCTGGTGTTTCAGTTCCTTCTGTTGATCCTGAAAGAGAACAAAGGCAGAACAGAAGTGAACAACAGGAAGGGGGACAAGAATAAAACTAGTACCTTTCAACTTTTATGTTCTCACATTTTCAGCTACAGAAATATACCTAAATATGTGTAAGTTAAATATCTTCAGTGCCATTGTAAAATTACATGTAGTTACTTGTTCCTATGTATTTGAAATATAATCCCCCTCATATTTCATACTTGCATAAAAACACAGAATATAATTATAGTGCACGATTATACAGTAGGCCAGTCTAAAATAAGAACAATATTGGCATGCAAACTACTATACTCAGTGTAGCCACAGATTGTGATGTCCCAAACCACTTCAAAATTAAGCCTTTGTTTTTATGACCTTAATATGAATTCCATTCATGGCAGTCAGAACATGAACAGCTCTGTCATAAATGTTTTTTAAAGGAGGCAGCACTGGCACAAGCAGTGTATCATTTTGATACAAAATTGATTTACTCCTCAGATTTGCCAACGACCTGGCACAAAGGGAAGAATCCCAGTATTTTTGCATTGGATTGGATAATGTTGGATTCAATAACTAAAATATCCTGGGCTGGTAACTACCCAAGAAAGATCTATTCATTAACAACAAGTGTGATTACAAAATACTTTATTAATCGACACATACATGGAAAAGATGTTTAACTATATTATTATGTGTGCTTTCAGTGACTTTACCTTGAGTTCCTGGTCTAGTTTATCTAAGCTACTCTGAGATCCTGTTTGCTGCTTGTTGCCATCTGCATCCACTCCAGTCACATCATTGTAGAACACACTGGCACCAACCACAGACCCACCATCCCGTGTTTTTCCTCCTGACAGGTTCACCCCTACAGCACACCACAGCTTGGGAGAGAAAGAAATATTTCACTTTTAATCTAAAAAGAGGCACAAACATTGTTAAATATGCTAAATGATATCAACATTATTATATATCTACAGTTCATTTTTAAGGAATTCATTCATGTACGTTTCTACAGAACCTTAAATTCTTATTCACTGTCAATTAAAAAGAAATAATTTCAAAAAAAATGTGTTTGATAAAAATATTCAAGCTATAGGTTTTCCAAGTCTTTCTATCATCATTGGAAATATCCTACCTTCATAGAAGTATCCTTCTCATCTAAAGGTCTCAGGTAAACAGGTACAGGCAAGTTCTTCATCTTATTGTCACCCTGTCCACCATTTGCCACCTAGGTAAAAAAAGTAACATACCAAAATGGAAAAGCTTTCCCCTTCAAAAGAGGTCTACAGTTTCTGGAATCAGCTGCTCAGATTTTATTAAACGTGGTTTAATTTTTGCATTGTTGTTTTCCTTAGAAAGATTCTTTGCTGCAAAAGTTCAGCAACTAAATGTTGGAATCACTCAAACACAAGCTGTGAAATGGCAACTCCATTCAAATGTAGCACAACATGAAGTCGTTACCTTTACAGAGGAAAACTTAATACCTGTTTGTACTTCTGAGGTAGACTCCAGCCAAATGCTTGCACTCTGCCATCCTCTTTCTGAACGTGTGCTTTCACCTGGCGATACTGCTCCCTCTTCTGCTCCCTGCGTGAGGCTAAACTGGCTTCAGTTCTGGAGAAGAAACATGATCAAAGAGCCTCCTTAGAATTCTTTGTGCAATGGGAGCTGCTGTCAAACTCAAGTAATCAAGATCTCCATGCAAGCCCTGGGTTAACAAAGATGTCCCCAAGTTTCTTGTGGGTTATTTATAAGGGACCGGTGAAAACCAGGCAAACCCAGAAAGTCTGTGGCCAGAATACTTAAGGAAAATTAACTTGGGTTATGTACCTCTACTAGAAGCTTTAAAAGTTGTAAATCAAAAAAATATATTGCCAAAAGGAAGCACAGGAGAAAAAAAGCAACTTACAGATACTTGTTAGCCTGATTCATTTTTCCACTGAATTTAAAGTATTTGTACAGTTATTGCTCAGCTACAAAACTTGCATATAAAAGTGTACTTAGTGCTGCCTCCTGTGCCTAAATGCACTTTTATGGAAGACAGTGATATTTACCAAACAGAATATTACTGTCAGGTAGCCAGAGTACTCCCCCACTGCTGCACTATCTTGAGTTCTGATGTACCAACACTCACTTCAGGAGAACATTATACTTCACTTAGCAGCATGTTAAATCTCAGAGGATTAAAGAATAAACACTTGATAGAGCATATCTAGTATTATAAAACCAAAACGTCTTACTCTTCACTGAGGAATTCAAAGGCTTTAGATTTGTCACTGGGTAATTGAGATAAGGTGCTGCTTCTTTTCTTGACTGATGGAGTAATGTGTGAGGTTGGAGCATTGTATTTAACATTGACAGGAGGTTCTGGTTTCTTTGCTGTATTGCTGGATGAACTGAAGAGCCTGCTAAAACTAGAAGGAAGAAAAAAAAAAGTCAAGATTCGTCAGATACATCCAAATTCAACTATGCAGGCAAAACACTGCATATGCCAGCCTGCTCAAGACAGCTAAACTAAGAAACTGGAGCCCAACATAGCAGCAACAACCACACACTGAGCAACACTCTCAAAGCACAAAAATTCATGTCAGTAAGAAAAATCCTTAAAGAATTATTATCTCATTTGTTCATCAAATTTAGTGAGAACATCTTGAATTAACATCTGCAGGGAACTAACAAATATTAGGATGTGAAAATCACACCTGGAAGACAGTTTTATAAAGCACATTAATGCATGCAGAGAGCACTTTAAAAACCCCACGATTTTCTAGGCAAAAGGATAGAACAGCTATCAGCAAACCACAACACCAAAAGTATTATTTGACTAATATCTTGTTGTAAAAACCACCAATTTAGATTTAAAGGGCTTGAAGTTAGCAAGGAAAATGTAACAATCAGTAAAGGTGTACTTCATAGAGGAAAAGGAAGCTGAAATAAATGCAATCCACACGTGCTGTTCAGGTTTCTGCTATTCATCATAGACAAAGAATCCAGAAAAATGTTCAGAACAAGAGCCCTGGTGCATATTGAGCTGGAAAAAAACTCGAGCACTTTGGCATTTAACTTCACAAAGTGCACAGCCATTCACTGTGTGATGCAGCTTACGACACATTCTGTCTTCTAGACCAGTCTTACCGAGCTGGCACGCTGGGTAACAAGAGGAGAACAGTTAAGAAACCTTCATCTGCCAAAAGATAATTAGCTAACATACACAAATGTGCCAGCTAATTGGTCAGGGTTTTTCATTTCTTTCTGCCCCTGAGTTGTTTCAATACTTACAACTGCCAAATGCTTGATCTCTTCTTCTCCTGCATGGCTGGATTTTCTCTCGATGCTCTACAAGAAACGAATTCCAAGTTTACTGAGCAAGCACCAATTAAAAAAGGGAAAGGAATAAAACAGTGTGTAACTCTTACTAAAAAAAAAAAAAAAANTCAAAAGTAACAAAGCTTGTTTCTTCATATTCCCATTTCTTTTCTGACCCGAGCACAGCATTGGTATTCCCACTAAATGAATTGAAGTTACATCTTTCCATCATCATCATCATCCACATTTCTTTGCATCCCAAACACTGCTTTTCAGACAGAAGAGACAAATCTGTGTAATGCTTTGCAATGAAAACAGATAAAAGAAAGAAGGAAACCATTCTAAATTCTTCTGCCTCCTCTATTTTAATATTTTAACCACTGCTTTTTTGTTCTTTTTTAAAAGCCTCTTATTCTTCAATGCAGTTGTAAATAAATGATAAAGTGAGTGTTCTTGAAGCCATAGATAAATTAACAGAGGTAGGAGAGGATTTCTACAGCAGGATTTTCTACAATTTTCTACAGTTTTTCTATTGAAAAACAAGCCATGGCTGTTGGGAATATGCATTTTTCCTCTGAGTCCCACAGGCTCACAGGTATGAGGACAACGGGAACAATTAAGTGCCATTGCTGTCTGTGGCCAGTAGGCAGCACCACATGACTCTGGTACCTTCAGGCAAGGACACAGGGTGGATATTTACAATCACCTGTTCCAAAATACACACAGTTCTTCAAGAGATGCTTATTTCTCATCATATGAAGCAGCATGTCATCACTGAGGACTCACCAGTGACAAGTTCTATGCCCATAACTCAAAGTTATTCATGGGCATGATGGAAACAAGCACAAGGCAACATCTGGTCTACTGACCAGATCACTCTACAGCTAAGAATCAAAAGCCTGTAAAACTCAAAAGATTTGAGAGGAGCCTTTCACCTGATCATCTCAGTCCATCTCACAGCTTCCTGGAGCTCCATCAGCCTCTCCTTGTACTGATTCCTTTCCATCAGGACACGGGCCATTTCCACCCGAGTGAAACGCTTCCGCTGTGCCGTGGGGACGTCGCTCTGCACACACAGAAAAACAAACATGGGAGGAACAAAGGAGCACAGAGGGGCCTTGTAGAGTCACCCTCTGCCTTCCCATAACTGTCACTTTAAGGCACAAT
Organism: Serilophus lunatus; assembly: GCA_013399895.1. Lineage (NCBI taxonomy): Eukaryota > Metazoa > Chordata > Aves > Passeriformes > Eurylaimidae > Serilophus > Serilophus lunatus. Next base: position 4,163,228 of record VXBA01003202.1, read on the forward strand.
TCCAGACTCCACATCGTTTGGGGCTTTGTAAAACTTAACTCAATTTTACCTTCCTCTCCTCCCATCCTGCAGTATGATCTGAATGAAAACAGTTCTTAAAAAATAATGTGAAAATAATGGGCAGAGAGGAATGAAAGAAAACTAATCGCTGTCAGTTAAAGTTTACTTGTGCTCTTTAGATCTTCTGTCTTTTTGACACATGGAAGAATTTTACTGCTATTTATTAAGTGGTAAATTTTAGTAGCACTCACTAAACACATGGACTTCTAAAGTCCCACTGTGAATTACACACACAAAAACACACACACACACATACACCTACATCATCATCCTCTTTAGCTTTCTGTCTGGCTTCCTCTGCTTCTGCACGAGCTCTAAATACAAAATAAAAGACAGCTGCATTAAATACCACAGTAGGCTTTTTTCTTCTTTTTTGTAACCATGGAACTGAACTTACTTTCTCAGCTCTTCTTCCAGTTCCTTATTCTTCTCTTCAAGCTTTTGTTTTGCTTGTTTTACAGCCTCTAATTCACCTTGTAGTACGTCCTTCTCACAGGTCAACTCATCCACCTTGGCTATCAAATCATTCTTCACTACATTCAGTGCATTTCTACACAAACATGGAAAATACAGCTTTACAAGAATGACAATGGTCTCATAGTTAAGTTTCAAGCCTAATTTTATTCCTGAAGACCCACACATTCCATAAAATCTGCTTTCTTAGAGGTCAAACCCTCTTTCTCCAAGTCTCACATGCTCTGACACATTCACATCTCTGTATTAGAAAAAAGTACTGACAAACCAGTTTGCTTAGAATAAATTCCTTAACAGTGCTCCAACTGATTCACCTCTGCACTTACAGCTGTGTTTCTGACAAGAAGCTGATCTTATTAGGACAGAGCACTGCACTTCTTGTAGCCCTAGAAGGACAAAAGCAGCTTTTCCTTAATTTCTAGTATACCAACTCAGCTATATATTCAGCCAAATACACCTACAAATTCAAGATACTTATTTCACCACTACTCTTAGAACTGAAAGCACATTTGTATAACTTCAATTGTGTATGAAGATATTGAAGATGTAATGAAATAACAAAACCAGTATTTTTACATAAACATTCTCACTTACTTTGTCTCCAGCAGCTGAGTGTTTTCCAAAATAAGGTTTTCAACCTCACGCCCCATTCCTTTCCAAAGGAAACAAACACATAAAAATTAGCAAATAAAATGAATGTTTTTACAAAACTTATGTTTTGCCATTTCTAAAGCCAGAAGTTTTGGGTCCAACCTACCTTCTACATTTACCTTTCCCCTCCACCTTCTCCCAGTCTGACTTCAATTAAAGCCTAAAGGCATCCCTGGCTAATGACAGGCTAGTGACTAATGCTGCCTCCACCTACCCCATGTAATTTTGAAGATGTTACAGTACTACTAAGTCAAAAACCAAACACAGCATTACTGCAGAAGTATAAGTCCACAAAAAATTAAGTTTAAAACACTCAACTGTCTTTTATACCATGTTAAATACAAAAGTGTATCAGATATAGACACAGCCATGCTGAATACAGCTCAGATTGTTAAAGCCCTGCAGATTTCCCCAGAGCAAATGATACCTTACCAAAGAAATTATGGTCTTTAATGCCCATGCATTCCATGTAGAGCAAAAACAAGAACAAGAGACATTTCATGTAAGGTGTAATATGAGCGAAGAGCAATGAAAGATTTAGACTTATGAAGTAAGAGTGAATTAAAACAAAGCCACCACCAAAAATCTGACATGGGATGTGATGTGATTGGAAGCAGGATTTATAGAAAAGACAAATGTTGAAGAAATTGTTTGTCACAACCATTTCTATTGGTTAGACCTCTTATAAAAACTTAATAGAAGTCTCATTTTCTGTGAAATAATTTAGAAGCACAGTACTTGGAAGAAATGCCAAGCTATTCAGCAAATGTTTCCAACTAATATGCTACTATAGAAAAAAGTGAAGTTAACTTTTTCTGTAGTTATTTCAATGTTACTTAAATTTCTGGAAATTAATTTCTTACCCTATTTTTTGCATGCCTAATATAATTTGCAGGATTTTAAAAAGAAACTTTCAGGAAGGAATAATTATTTTGCATCTTGCACAGCAAAATAATTACCACACTGATAACAGCAGAAATTATGTTAATTCAAGATGAACATAACGACTAAAAAAAGGTGTCTTAATGGTGGAGACCTTTTAAAACACTTTCTGAACACAATCTTCTAAGCAACTTTTCTAACAGAAGACTTAAAATATATTTGGATAACAAAGAAAAAGGGTATCTATAAATAGACATGCAAGCCAAAGTGCCCTCTTTTGAAATTTCCCTCTCTAGATTTTGGTTTAAAAGTAAATGACATTTAATAGTGAAGCAACTTTGATAAGCCACTGTTACTTTATCAATATCTGGAGAAATCCCCTATGCTACAGTCATCAAAAGACTCAAGTAGATATTGCTTTTAAACATTTTCAGTATTTACAGATAAAAGTACGTTTTCTACAGGTTTCAAGACCCTTCATAAAGCAAGAACAAAAAGTAGAAAGCCAAAGTGCAACAGCAAAAAAATGTTACCAAGCAGGGAAAAAATGCAGAGAATGTATTTTATGAGAGCAGCAGCCAAGAATGCCTGACTGGAGAAGCAACAGATTTCAAAGATTTTTTTAAAAAAGAAGCATACACACCAGAATATTCCCCTGGGTATGCAGCCCAAGAGAAAACAGATTAGAGAATCCCAATTAACTACTTTGACAGAACTCCAAATTGAAGTTTAATGTTCACTTAGAACAGATCCAAACGCTTGAAACACACCAACTATCCTGGATGCAGATGTGGCTTTTCAGTTTTTGGACAATGATTGTCCTCAAAGTGAAATGATAATTCTGTAATAGTAAGACTTTCAGATGAACACATTCTGCATAACAAAGGTATAACCACGTGCTCAGTTTGCATACACTGGTGTTTCCAGCAGCAGTTTTACAGAAAATGGTAATAAAGTCACTGACAAATGTTTGAAAAGTTATACTAAAAAGTACACTATTTTTTGCCCACATAAAACAAAGTTCTGTGATCAGGATGTCCTAACAGGAGTCTTTCTCTAATCAATTTATCATGCCAGATAAGGGATGGAAGTTGCTACATGTTAATACTTCTCCAGAATCCGTGTTTTTGCATGCAGAATATGTGATTAATTGTCCCTGTTACAATGGAGTGACATCCAAGAGTTCTGCATGAAGTATGTTCCATTAAGGACATGCAGGTCCTCCCTACTCAGCAGTGACAACAAATCAAAACCATCTCAGACTAGAGATGGGTTTGTTACTCCTACTAATACTTTTCAGAAAGGTCATCTGCTTGATGTAAAATGAGTTTCTGGTGGAATACTGAACCACCAGAAATCCAGACTGCACACGGGAGTTCTAAACAGTCCTAACAATCTGCAATTTTGTTGAGTCAGACAACAGAAGCAAACAAGCTGCTGATTGTTTGTACACAACCCATTTATAAAACACCAAATAGTGGCATCTGCATTTTATACATTCCACAGTACCAGCTTTCATTATTTCAAAATGAGGCCTGAACAAGGATATGACCAAAAATATCTTGTTATGTTGCTTATAGAAAGATCATTCTTCTGATGACCCTTCTGCTCTTGAACAACCCATACATTTCATTCAGTCAGCACAGAAGTAGCTTGGAGGGGGGAATATGGGTTCCTCCTCTTTCAATTAATAGCTTTATTCTCAAATTACCACCATTGCATGTTGCTGCAATTGTCTTTAAAGTTAAAATCCCTAGAGAGGTGATAAAGCCAGGCCATTACAGATCAGGCACAATTTGAATTAAACCACCTAAAACTAGTTCAAGACAAAAGTCCTTCCTTGAGATAAATATTCTCATGTCAGAGAACACACAGGGAGAAATGAAATAGGGAAGAGTGTAAGAAACGTCCCAAAAGATTGAGGCTGACATTGTTATACTGAAAGAAAGAACAAACATTTTCTTCTGTTTTTGCATTCCAATGAGCACCTTAGGATGCTACTCAAACGATTTTAATGCAAATGAAGCCTAACAATAAACCCAGCAAGAATAATTAAGTACTCCACTAACAAGGAAAATTCTTGTACACAGTGTCTTTAAATAACCTTTCTTACCCAATAAATCTGCACCTTCATCCACATCTCCAATTAGGCCAGAGCCAGCAGATGACAGCTCTTCAAAGAGTGATTCTGTGTTACGGTCAAATGCTTTGTTCTCAATGCCTTTGGTAGGAGTGCTGCTCAGGGAATTAAACAAGACATGAAGCAGCAGAAAGAAAATATTCCCACAATGAAGAAAGTTTTCTCTGTATTTTAACCAGTAGTTTATTTGTTATCCCAAACAAAACCCAGAATTAAAACTTCTCAGAAACTAGATTCTAATTTCAAACACAACTTGCAAACACTGAGATCCCAAACTTGATGTAGCTGCTGATATTGAGATAGTGAAGATTTTAATAAATTAAAGCATATCAAGTGTGGCCTGTAGAAATTCAGCCCTGTCAGGACTTAAGTCAGCCCAAATGCCTAAAGAACAGACAGCTCAGCCAAACTCAGTCTTTCAATACAACAAGAACACAGGAGAACCCACTAGTCAGAGATCAAAATATTCCTCTGGCCAGAAAAAGGGCTCCTGGCACACAAAGCTCTTGTACACCATTAACATTCACTGTACGAGGTAATTTTTTCCACCTCATCACAAGAATGAAACACAGACACATAATATATTTGAAGGACTTGTGACTAGACCCTGAATTGTTCAGGACTTACTTAAAGTATCAGGCAGCCTCCAGCTACTAAAACAGCACTTGTTTAATTTTTATGGCCCTATAGAGCTTTGGAAGGAAATGTTACTGTTCACAAGCAAAAGCCTGCAAGGAAGCAGACTCGGGCAAAAGCATTCTGTCAGCACTGGGATTCCATCACCAGAGTATGATAAATAAATGCTACAATATTTGCAAAGTCAGTCATAAATCCAGATTTTAAAGATATGGGTGAAAACACAAGGGCCCAGTTTGGAAACTGCTAGTACCTCAAAATCTTGAACTAGGGAGAAAAGGCCTTTTGGTACAGACTCTTTGCTTGGAAATATAAGAATGTTTAAAAGTTCTTTCTAAGTCTGCTATAGCATGAAATACCCTGAACACTCATCAGGTCTAGCAACAGAATAAAGAACTGCTGTTGCATTTCAAACCTCCTGAGGAATTGGGGAGATAAGGTCACGAAAGCAGAAGATTCATTACATAATGCAGGATCTTAGTCTGGTAAAATTTCTGAACAAGTTCCAACTTCCAAACTGAAGCCCAGTACCTTCTACATTCTGTCTTCTCACTTGAATTGCAACACAGAACTCACCTGGAACCCTTATATCCACTGAGGTCTTTATCCATATCCAACTCTGGAGTTGATTCGATGATTGCCTGAACTTCAGATTTTTCTTCATTCTCATTTCCCCCTAAGGCAAAGTAAGTGGTACCTCTCCATAAACAGAATCACCATCACATATTAACTGCATGTAGTTGTTATTAATCAACCACCAACTTAGTAGACTTCTGATCAAAGACTTCTCAAGATAATAAAATGAGAAGACCTATAGATTTTGATGTTCTACTGCAGACACTGGAATTTCTAAGACTCTCCTGAATTTAACAGTCATCCAACAGTAGTTACTTCCTACTATTTCTGCAACTGGAACCAAGATGTTTATCATCTTATAACTTTTTGTGTCTAGGTAACACTTTCCCTGTCAAGGAAATGTCATCAATAATTCTCATTATAAAGAAAAAAAAGGACTAAAGCCACCAATAAAATAACAGACTTATCTCTTACCAATACTCTGTACTCAAAGTACTGAGTGAAAAAACACAACAGAAGATATTTAATACCTATTAAATACGAGGTCCATAGTAACCAGAGCAGTTAAAGCAGCTCACCAGTGGACACATTCCTTGTCTCTTGGGCTGCCTGTACTTCAATATTCTTGCTCACGTCCAGCTTCTCATTCGACATCTCTGTGTCCTTTGCAAGCCCTTCAGCATTTTCCTTTTGAGGAGTTTCAGCAGGCAGCACAGGTACATCTGAAGCAGCTGTGGATGCTGGAGTAGTACATTTGGAGCCTGTCTGGCTGACATCAGAGAGCTCATCCTAAAATTGTAGTTAACATTAAAAAAATGTATTAGAAGAGTTGGGCATAAAGAACAAAAACCAAAATTACTGCATTTTACTGAAAACTATGCAAATGCCAAGAAACAGGAACAGAGAGAATACTTTAAACCAGTACAGTCATCTTTAGATTATGGCTGTTTCAATTCTGTTAAGGTGGTTATAGCTACATGAAAAATGCCTTTATTTTTCATAGTAATGTTTGATCTCAGTTGATAATTACAGTCACGACTTCAGGATGCTTTTTGTTAAGTCTTCCAGACAACAAGCGGCATTCCCATATTAATAATCCTTCCAGCTGCACAATGAACTGCTGAACTGTTATAAAATGATTTGTTCAAAATGCACATGGTATCTTAAAACACCTTCTTAAAAAGTTGAAGCGTTAATGCAGAATATGGATTTAACTGATATGAAAGTTTGATACTGTGAAATTCTATAATCACAGAGACCTTAAAGACCATCTAATTCCAGGCCCCTACCATGGGCAGGGACACCTTCCACCAGATCAGGCTGCTCAAAGCCCCATCCAACCTGTCCTTGAACACTTCCAGGGACATTTGCAAGCACTTCACTCACACCGTGTTTATGTGCTATTCCGTTTGAGCTGCAAGCCCTGGATGACATTGGGAATGAGACATGGAACTGCAGTGACTGCTTGTCCAGTTAGATTTCAGATCAGCTAAGAACATCACTAAATAGCTCACCTTACAAGCTGATTCCTGACACGGTGTCAAAACCCACAAGTAGGATATTAATTAATTATTCAGATTATGATCATTACTCAGACAGAGCTACACCAGGCACTGAGTGGGAGGACAGGCTGGACTGTTTGATATAAGCAGAGGCCCCTACCTGAATATACCAACAGCCCTTTTCTGGACCTTTTCTCATCTCCTTCATTCACATTTTACCCCTCATTTATGACCAGACCCACACCAGCATCCAGATGTCTTAACTATGACTTAAATAGCACATGACAATGAACAACAGCTCATTGCAGACAGGAAAACAAATCAGTCTGTTTAGCCCAATATTCTCTAGCACAGGGTTAGAGGAATCTCATTGGGGAAAATAAAGATGAAACTCGAGGCGAGACTGTGCAAAATGAAGGTAGAATAGTAAATTCTGATAAAAAGTTCTGTTAGGGTTTTGTTTGGGAATCAGAGGGGAAAGTAAAGCTCCTGCACAAATCTGTGACAGTTAAGCAGAAAGTGTTTATTATCACAGGAAACCTAAACTTGTCAAGAATGAAGCAAATTCAGATTTTGTAAAGCACAAACTCACATACTGCTAGGATCTCTTTTTGAGAAGGAAGTCTGAATTTTAAGGTTATTTAAAAAACAACACAGAACAGATCTGCATATAGACAAACATTCTCTCATTTGTACTTAGTGTAAGATTACTAAGAATTGTAACTTCTAAATTTTTACTTTTGGAACTTCATGGAAAGCTAAGATTTTAATTTGTGAAGGCAGAGAGGGAAAAACACATTTATTTAAATGCTATAGGATGGAAGCTTTACAACACCCCCATATGGAATTTACAAGCCCTAGAAAAACAATTCAGCACTTTCACAACCTGCCCATCAACTACTGACAGTTCTCATCCTTTGTAAGTGAGTTGCAGAATACCAATTATTAATATTTGATATTTTGACAAAAGTACTCAGAAATAGGCAACTAACAGACATCCCTAAAGGAATAAAAGGAAAAGGGAAAAAAGCTACACAATTTACCCACTTGCCTTTTGAATTGGTGGAGTTCAGCCTCTGGGGTAATGATTCATAGTTCAGTGAGCAGATACAGAAGGGAGGAAGTGGTGCCCCTTACCAAGGGGATCCACAGTTCACACAAACGAGGAATAAAACCTCAACAGAGCTGTTGGCTCTGTTCAAACATTTCTACATCTTTGTATTCCAAAAGCATCCACTAACTGATGCAGCACAGACTGATCACTGACTTTCACACACAAAGACCAAGAAAAACAGCTTGATAGCACAAGAAAAAACAGTGAACAGAATGGTCCTTTCCTTAAAGGAATTTCGAGTCATCCCATCTATTTTATATTTCTGACTTTATTATCTATGGCATTTTTTTAGCTTACTCTTGGAAACTAAAATGAAAAGCAATTCTATTAATCAACACTGAATTAATCAAATCATATCAAAATCTAAATATTTGAAAGTCAATGTTATGTTCATTTAGCAAATTTGACTTTTTTTTGTTGTGTTGCCAAAAGATTTTTCCTGAAAAAGCAGAAATAGCTTAAAAATTCAGTAAATCTGAAGGAATAACTCATCTTCACTGCTGTGCAGAAATGAGCACAAGAAAATGACTGGTACATAATTGTCTGTCAACTTACAATGATATCCAGCAATATGATTATTGTACAAGCTACAGAGTACTCAGGTTTTTTTGTCTAGGTTTCTCCCTGACATTCCCTCTTTGTCATACTTCTAAGGGAAACACTGACCATTAATGGAATGTTCATGCATGAAGGGAATAGGACAAATTCAAGGTCCAAACTCATGGTTAGGACCATTTTTAAGTGACAAATTTTCAGAGTCAAACTCACATTGTCACTTTGATACATTTACAATTAACCATTATTTACACTTCGCATTATGTTCACATGACCTCTAGGGGAAAAAAATGGGTTCCTTTAGTTCTTATCAGTTAAATATTCCCCTGATAGGTAGGTATTAAATTCACTTAGGAGGAAACTCCCCTCAGCTGAATGCCTTTCCAGAAATAACAGTCTTCCAGTCATCAAGAAATATATAGGGAGGATTTACACATTCTGGAGTTCTTCACCCTGCAGATCCTCCTCCTGCTGTGCTGTGAGTGCCAGACTCACACTCCAACACCACTCCCTTATTCCTCCAGCTTGTTCTGTGCCACCCTGTCCCTGTTGGGACAATTGCAGGAATTATGGCCAAGCTGCATGTAAAGGAATTCATAATCACAGGCCGATTTAGGAAAGTTAGGTCATTGTCAGCTCTGTGGCATACCTACACCTGGTAGTAGGCAGAGCACTGCCTGTGTAGTAGTCAAAGCTTTCCTTCTAAAGCAGTATTAATCCAGCAGACTGTTTACACTGTCTAGTTACATATACAGTGTGTAAAAGTAGTTGGAACCTTTGGAAATCTCCTCAGTCAGAAAGCAAAGACCCACTGCTGAGAGTAAGAGCACAACTAACCTGTATTACCATCATAAGGAAAACGCAACCCAAATTCTTCAATTAAGAAAGTTCACTCAAACCTCATTTGATTAAGCAACACACTTGGCTTCTGCAAAGATGATTCAGGGGTTTCCCTCCTCCCTTTCAATTTGGTTTGGTTGTGTTTTTTTTTTCATCCTACCAAGGATTTACCATCTGCTCTGGAGTTTCCTCTGACACACAAGACACAGCCAAGCTGTGCTCACCTTCAGGCTCGTGTGGGACCGTGGCTGGCTCAGCTCATGGAATTTCCAGTGCTCTGATGCAGGTGTTTCTGCTGCTTCTCTCTGAGCCTCAGGTGTGAGAAGTGCATCTCCTGGAGGTAATGGGAAGATGCCCAGTGATATGGGACGCTCCTTCCTGTTTGAAAGGGAGACAGGTCTCATCAGCCATTTCAGATGTCACACAATTTATTTCCCTGTACATCTCCAAAATCAGCAGGGAAGTGGAGAAATTATAGGTTCAAACATCCATATACTGCGCTCTGTTAAATACATGGTGCAGCATACACAGACTGTATCACAGCACCCAGTCATTCCTCACTTCGCATGATTGCAAACAGCCAATTCCATGGCTTTAATTAGCACTTATTGATTTACACTGTAGCTAATCCATAGCAAACAAAAGTTTTACAGGAATTGAACTCCAACAGGAGTGCAAGACAAAAGTGTTTCCTTATTTCAAATTAAATTACAGTTTTCAGCAGCCACTCTTAAAAATGCCAATTTGCACCTTTTTTCCCCAAGATACAGTACCACCTAACTCTACAACAGCAACCAGCTAAACCACGAACTTAAGCATTTGTAAAAGTTGTAAACAATCAGCTTCAAGACCAACTCTTCTAAAAACATAGGGTATTTTATTTCTGCAGATCACAGAAATCACATAGATTTGTGTAAGTGAAAAAAAACTGGGTCAAGGAATTACTAATGTTAAAACCAGCCCAGCCAAAAATTGTGTAGTTTTACCCAAGATCAGTTCAACATTTTACTTCACTCAAAAGCTTGTGCCAGGCAAGGCAAATTCCTTCATCCCTACTCTTCATCCCTTTCACTTTTCTATGGTAAATAGTATTTGGAAATTCCAAAGGTTTGTATGTTGACCCTTAAAAAATAAATAAAATCCCCAGGTCAGTAGTGTGATCAGTGAACAAAAGGATTCATTCTTCCTGCCAGCAAGAGACAAAAACCATTGTGTGGAATGCCATTCATAGGATGCTATGGCCAGCCCTGAAAAGGAAAAATATCAGCCAGGCCTAGAACTGAGATAAAGCAAAGTGTTTGTTCAGGCAGAACAATGTAACACACTGAAAAAGGACTGTAATCAACTAGCACAGCTTTAAGTATACTAGAGGCAGAAGATAAAAGTGTGCACAAACGATGGCAAAGTTCTCACATTTTAGCATTAAAAAAGTCAAGTCACAACCACATATATTTTATTTTGCAAGGCTTTTCACAAATTAAACAAAACCCAGGCAGAATTCTGTGCAGAATTTGCACCTGCAAATATATGACAGGGTGTGCTGAAAAGCAAAAGAGTATTTTGAAATGTTTTTGGTTTCGTTTACTTAGAAGAAAAATCAGTTAAGAATGGATTTTATTTAACAATTAATTAATAAATTCCTTTTGGTAAATTTTACATCATCAAAAGCACAATGTTCAAACAGCCAACAGATTCTGACAGGCATTAACCTTTCTAGTCCAGGTGTACAAAGATGCTCCTTGTCACAAAAGTCTTTGCAACCACTTCTCACATTGCAGCTGCCTTGGCCTTTCATAAAAATTATTCTGAGTTCAGTCATTAATTGGGAAGTAGTTGAACAGCAGCAAAGTGAGTCAAGCAAAATCAGTCAGGGTTACAAAATTAAAACCATCAGATAATGTTCCAGCATCTGCAAACTAACTGAGCTGGAAAGTCCTCATGAGAAACCCCACGGAGCTGAACAGAACTGGATTCCAACGACTCCCACTATTGTAACAGGTTTTGCTGTTCTTCAGATTTCCCACAACTCCAAAGCGTGTGGGGAACAAAAGACACACCACAGAAGCTGAGATTATGTCTAAAGACAGGCTGAGAATGTTTCATTGGATAAGGAGGGCAGGAACAAAACCCTTCAGTGGGCAGCGGGTGCTGATAAAAGCACTTATTGTAGGGGCCTGGCCTTGGGCATCCCCTCCTGGGGCCGTGGCTCCTGCACATTTCCTTACTTGCAGGACATGCCACAAAGCTGATCTTCCAATCTTCAAAAGAGAGAATATTAAATGAGTACCAAAACGTCCACTTATCTCATGTCTTTTTTTTTCAGATTAGTTTTAAATAAAAATAAACAAATCTTCTAATAAATATATTTTGTTGTGCTAAAACACAGGTCAGGTGCGTTGAGAGGCTACACAATAAATGGAGTTCACAAAAGAGACTCATTTTGGAAATGAAGGTATGTCAGTGTCTGCATTAGAAGATATTATCTGAGTAGACTGAAGCAATTTCACTTTATTTCCCTGGTTGTTGACCAGAAAGCAAAGAACCTCTTTTGCTCCCCCAGTGCCCAAAAAATATCTGAAAATACCACAGTGAGCAGAATGGAAACACGTATTTTAAAAGCTTAAACTGATTTTCTGAAGTGATGTACTGAAGCATCCACAGGAACCTTTAGGATATGCAACCAGATGCTCAGTTCTAAAATCCGACTAGTGTTAAAAAATAGAAACAATTCTACAATTAGATTCCTTCATCCTATATTTTTATCTTTTTTTTTAAAAAAAAAGAAAAAAAGAATAAAAACAGAGAAACTGAATTCCAATTCCTGTAATGCCTAAAACAAATTACTAGAGGCGGGAAAAAGCATTTCCCCAGGCCCCTTAAATCCATTAAATACTCTCCATGGGAGCAAAGCACATTACAAAAAAACAATCTGTTTCTTAAACCATCTGACTGGTTAAATCTAAAAGATCTTGTAAGTTATTGAACATCAAGATCAATATTCTGCTTTGTGGTTTTTTGTTTAGGTTTTGTTTGTTTAGAGTGGGGGGTATCTGTTCTGGGTTTGGGTTTCCCCTCCCTTTTAAAACAAGCAAAGCCTCACGAACTAGATTAGTCTAAAAAGAGTCACACTATAAATATATTTTACTTCTTTCTATGTAAGTATTCATACAAGTTTATTATCAGCTACTGGTATAAATTTGTATTTCTTTAATCTAATGATTGGCTTTAAACCTTTGGAACAATCCTTCTGTGCTCACAGACCCAAGATAAAAGCATACTACCATACAAAGTCTACATGCACCATGCATTAAGGAGGAAAAGTGATACAGCTATTCCAGAGAACACTATTTTCCAGCATTTTTGCCTGTTTACATTAAGTTTACTATGAAGTTTACAACCACAGTCGAAGTATGTCAAGTTTTCAGGTCAGAAAGCTGCATGTTAATAAACTTTTCCAGCTTTTTTTGCATTTTCAGTTATAGTACTAAAACACATCGAGATTACTTCTGGTCACAATATTCTAATGCATCTCTGTCTGCTACTGCTCCAGGCAAGCAGGACAAACAGAACATAACTTGAGGGGGGGGCACAGACAGCTGGCAACTCTCCAGGCAAGTACAGGAACAGAGGAGAGGATAACATTTGGCTGAACAATAGTGAATAGGCTTCAGGAGCTCTAAGGCTTAAATAATGTAAGACTTTTTTTTCCCCCGCTCGCCAGCCAACAAATAATGTGATCAACTAATTACTGTGGGTTTAGCATAAATTAACTGTTCTTATGTAATTATTTTTGATTTTAAAAAGTGTAATTTAATAGTGCAAAGCCTCAGACTCCATCCATTTATGGTACACAGATCAGCCAAGTACCTGACAATGCACTGAACCTGAGCTTTATCCGTGACATGAACATTGCAGGTTACAATAAATCAATGTGAGAGCTTTCTAAAATAAAAAAAGATACATAAACTGACCTTAAATAACAAGCAGTGAATTTTGAGTGAAAAAAAAATACACTGTCCACAAATACATCTACAACAAAAACCTGACATTTATGCATCACCTCCATCTCTAGCTTACCCTCGCTCTTTCTGTTTGAAAGGAAAACAGCAAGAAGGGAAGGGAAGAGCAAGAGCACCCGAAGCCAAGGTTCGGTAGGTGTGAGTACCTGAGTATCCTTGGTAGGTTCTGCGTCAGAGCTGGCACACCAGTAGAAATGGAAAAGTGCACGAGCAGCAGAACCGAGAGCGACACCAGGATCGCGGAATTAATGACCACCGCCCCGCCAACGAAGCCAAACACAAACAGCAGCATGCATCCAGGATTCATGGCGCTGCGCTGGCATGGTGGAACGCCGCGACCCAGGAGGCTACGGAGGGGCCGAGGGGGTATCTTTGTGGGCAAAGTCTGTCATTCAGCCGCTGCCACAAAAACAATGCCATCAGCAGCGGCGTTCCGCTCTCTGCAGCAGCTCCGGAGCAATGACATCACCGCTCTCCTCCCCCTCGCCGGAGCATCTATGCAGCAACGCAGAGACACGGCCAAGCCCTGGAGTGGCTCTCCCTCCTTCCACGCAGAGTTCATAGGCTGAGCTTCCAAATCTACATAATGTATTCACGTCAAGCCCGTGGGGTGAGCGGGTACCGCGTACGCACCTCCATCGCCCCGTGCACAAAGCAAGACTCCGGCTGTGCCGGGACAGCTGCTGCCATTTCTCCCCTGCCTACCCCAAATGCAAACACTCCAAAAGGCTGGAATTGTTTTAGGCTAATTAATGTACAAAGTATATCTCCCCGTTTAGCAGCACAACAGCAAAAAAAGCCTCTTTCTACTGATTTCTACGCTGTTCTCTTACTGCATTCCAATCATACAACAAATCTTTCCGATTCAGCCGAACCGTTGTTGTAGGATTAAAGAACAAAGTCTTGCAAACACAAATGAATGGGGTTTTTTTCCTTTCATTTCAGCGTGAGAGCATAATAAATAGCTTACCTAATTCTACTGTGTGTTGTGGATTCTAGCTGATCACCCCCTGTTAGCTGATGAAGTTTGGTTCTTTCCAAGTGCTCCATATAATTGTGAATCATCTGTTTAAAAGGACAGAAACAGCAAGAAATATTTAGTAACATTTACTTTTACTACAACGGCATAGTCCTTGACCAGAACAATGTATTCTCCCCTTGTAATGCTAAATAGTAAAAGCATTTAGAAATATTAAAAGAATAAAGAAAGGAGCAAAATTATCAGTGTGTAAAACCACAAACCAGAGGAGAAGTCCATAATAAATAAAAAATAATTGGAGAACTTCCTTGTGCATTCATGCACAGGAAACATCCTAAGGGTACACAAAGTGCATGTGATATTTCAAACATGAGTTTTGAACATAAGCACTACGTTCAAATCAATTTTGGAGTCTGAGACTTTTATGGCCAGCAGATATTAACATTTACTATGTGGCACATAATAGGCACTGTAACCTAATTGCAAAGTACTGTGAAGGTCAGACAATATGAACCTCAAATATTAAATAGACTGAATCCACAAGCTAATAATCAGATTATTTCTGTATGCAGAAATACGAAGTCATCATCTTTTATCCCTTTTTCTTCCAAAATTCAAATTTAAGCTTTCTGTATTTTTTTATAAATGAGGTTTGGTTTTAAATTACCTAGGCTCACATCTTATAAAAAAGACCGAGTGGCTGTGGATTTTTAGAACTCAAGAAGAGCTCTGCTTGCTCTTTCTCAAGAAACAACCAGAGGCCAACGTGCTGCAGTCATGACTTATTTAATGAAGCCTGACTCCCATCAGCCAAAGGATGCTGCTCTCAGCATGGAACTGATCCAGGACAGGCACAGGGAGAAGTAACAGGTATTGCTGCACCACTCCAAGAGATTCCTTTGGACACACATCTCTGAAACTAAAACTGGGGAAGCCTGAGGAGAGAAGCCTTCATGGCATTTGGTATTTTTAGCATTTCTCCACTCAACATTCACAGATGAATAGGGCACTAGGAACAATAAAGAAAGAATGAAATCACAGGTATTGCAGAGGAATTCAATGTACTTTATTCCTGAGACATATTCAGGTCACATTTAAAGGCTCCTCTAGAAAAAAAACCAACAACCTATTCTTCAAAACTGTAATTTCTTCTGCTATTCTACAAAGGGTATACATGCACTTCAAAACAGTGACATTAACAGGCATTTGTACAACCACTGTTACATAACCTTTTATTCTGGGGGCAGCTGCACACATTAGGACTGAACTCTGCAGGACCTGGAAACCTAAACCAAGTCAGGGTTGATGTGTCCAAGTTTGACCTTCAGATGCCACCAACCTCAGTGAGCACCAGCTTCTCCTCAAACAATGCTCATCAGCATTAGCTACATATCAATATACATTCTCAGTCTCACATATTTCTGAACATGTAAACTTGCTTAAGATATCCTGACTGATAGATATTCTATAAATCAGTAACATGTTAAGTGGTGGTTACATACAGATGTTGGTTTTCCCAGCATTCACCTGAACTAATAAATATAATTCAGACCAGAAAAAAAAATCTTGCTATTTTTAGAGAAACATTATATAATACTCTTGAACTGCTGTCAAAAGCTTACAACATTTATCCTCCAACAAAACACAGAGTTTCACTAGACCACTGCATTTGTTTTCTAGTTATTAATGCTTGCTCACACACAGAGGCAAACAAAAGGATTGAAAGCTCCACCTTCAATTATCCACATGTATTGTTCTTTCTATTTCCACCAAGCAACCAGAACTAGGTGTTCCAACTGTTTCCCTGCAGAGTTTTGCACAAGTTTATTATATTGCAAATTAATTTAGAAATACAGGAGGGAGGGGAGGGACCACGAGTGCATAACTTGGAAATGCACATTAGACCACTCTGTATACTGTTCATGTATTCCCTCATCACAGCAGGGAGATCTTGCTGAGCAGAAGCTGACCTACCTGCAAACACTTCCATTTGCAGCCACCAATTGGTTTCTTGAAATAAAATTTTAAACAGTACAACTGTTGTGCTTTTTAGTCAGTGAACAGAAGCTGAGTAACTAGTACCTCTGCAGGGAACAACTGACACATGGGAAAAAAAGAGTAGGGTCAGTAAAACCCACACAACTTTCATGTTTTGCAAAGTACATGGTTTAACCTACTTTTTCCCCTCCTCTCAGTCTGTTCTTTTGTTTATTGAAATGTCTCATCACATTTATTACCCAGAGACAGAGGCTGGAGGGCAGGTCAATTTAAAGGATTGTGCAGTTTAGTATTGTCCTGCAGCTGAAAATGATGCTGATGGTAAAATAAGCAGATCTGTAGGTCACACACTTCAGCAAAAAGCGTGCAAGCCATAGGAACACAAAAATCACACGAGAACCCAAATGTATGTGCATGGGCAGGGCAGCACTGTGATTTAGAGTCACAGAAACTTATGATTCTACATGCATGTGCTGCATGGCAATTTCTCCAACATCCAGGCTATATTTGCCTCTGGTGTCCAAAAAACCAGAGCAGTGGTACCACCATGTAAAGTCCACTCTCTGCCTCGACCCAGGACCCCAAGGATAAAAGTTGTGTCCATGAAAGTGAAAGTGTCCATGAGCAGCAGAGTTCCTCACCCTCCCTCTCCACCCAAGGGAGGGGGGGCTCCACAGACAGAGCTGTAGAGTTATGAGACATTCTCAACTTCCACAAACAGTTGAATTTGAAAGTTAAGACAATAAATTAAATATTGCAGCTTCTTGGGAAGCAAGCTCACTCTATATGCTCATCTACAATAAAACTTTGACAACTCACTACGAGACCACTGGAATTTGAACCAGAGGACATCCAAGGATCTTTTCAATCTAAATGACCCTCAAGTCTCAGCATATCCTTTAATTGCCATTCTGATACCAAAAAAAAGTGTAATGAATTGAGGCACTAGAATTCTCAGTGCTCAAAACCTAAACAGAAGTTCTGCTGTGTTGAGATTACTCAGCTCAAAAAAAAAAAGTTCTAATATTACCAACAATTTTAAAATAGGCTTAAATGGATTTAATTGCTCTGCACTCAGCACAGCTCTTATTGAAGTTATAATAAAGGACAGATGAGACATAAAAGACCATACCCATCCTGCTTCTCTTCAATAAAAGCTGCAGTCAATATTTAATCATCCATAACCTTCCTCTACTGACAGCTCACTCTGCTGCCCCTGCAATCCACAAGTATTGTGAATGTGACCAGTTGTTCCAAGGAAGACATTCACAAACACTGAACACTTTGAGTATTGTTGCAATTAAACACATTGCTCAAATACCATTATCTGGGGAATTAAAGATAAACTCAGAATTTAGAAGAATTAGCTTAGTTAGTTAACAGCATTTCACAGTTCATGTGTTAGTTATTTTAGGGCACATGTACAAACTGAGTACAACAAGCTTTTGAACACGCTACAGGATGAATGTGAAATCCATTTCCTTTGAAAGCAAAGTCCTTCCACCTCAGGAAACTACTCAGATTGGTTTCCTCATATGACACGTGACAAGTTTTACAACTGCAGAAGTGTTACAGGTTTTGCTACATCTTAAAACATCCAAAGACAATTAACATCCTGTCACTCGTTTCTCTTCCTACCCTTACAAATACAGCCCCTCCCAATGTCCACAAGCCTGACACTTTCTTTGCCACAAACAAATGTGGATGCACCATGTTGGGAATATTGTTACCTGTGCCTTTGCCTTAACCAGGTTGAGAGCATCTCCTTTATACCTTCCTTGCTCTTTCGCTCCTCCTTCCTTTTTGTGTCACTGCTTTGGCTCCCCCCGGACAGGTTTTAGTGATTCTTTCTCTGTCAGACCAGGCTCAGTGTTACAGCCCTCACTGTTCATCCTGCAGATCCAATCAGGCTTGGCACCAGCAGCTCCTCCCTTTGGGAATGTCCGACCAACTCTGTGTATATAGATCTTTTTGTGTCCCACAAATCTAGATTTAGTAGGGTAACAGATATTTCTGGAATCTCCTTGATTCCATACTGAAGTTCTAAATATACTTCCATGTAACTACCTTTTTCCTTTGAGGATTTTTGGTGAGCTTATCACTTAAGTAAAAGCATCATTCCCAGTGGAGAACTTGATGCATTTTTTATCCACACACAAGATGATGTTGCTGGCAGACACAGTAATGTGTAAAGATGTTAAATCCAGGTTTTACAGGTCAAGCTGTTAATGCTTAGTGCAAGGCTTTAGGAAAACTACTTTCTTGAACAGATAAAGTCTAATCTCACAGACTTTGTGACTGGTACCCGTGTTTGGCTATAATTGTAACTAAACACTTCCACCAGCCTCCTCTTCCTGCGTCCCTACACAGGGACTTGCTGGGGATATGTTTATCCAAATGAACCTGACAAAGTCCATTCCTGATGCCAGAGACAGGCTCGCTGTTCTGTCACATTGTATCAGTGCAGAACACTGAGAAACTTCCATGGCCCAATTATGCTTCATTAAACTAAGCCCATATTCTGTGTGCCAGGGAAAGAGATATTGAACCATCTCAGCCTGGTGCTTCCCAAAGGATAAAAAGAATAACTTCTTGAAAAAGAGGAATAAAAAATGACAGTTTATTTTGGGAATGTGTGCAGAGAAGGGCCACAGGTGTTGGCCAACTCTCCAGAAAGTGCTGAAGTACTGCTTTGCCTCAAGTTTCCCAAGTGATTAATACATGTAAAACAGCCTTAGCCAAGCCAAGTCCATAGTTACGAAGTGTGCCCTTTAACTATGGAGAAAAAGAAAGTTAGACTCTTTACCTCCTACTCAAAAGATTTGCTCTGACAGAGCCACCAGCAGCAGTGTATCCTCCATCTCAGCACCAAAGGCAAAAAAGCCCCCACAGAAACATGCAGCACACAGGATTGCCTTTATACAGGACATATAACAAGCCAGATTTCTATTATACAGAAAAGTATTTGAAATGAAAGCTGGAACTGAGTGACCAAATCCCTTTCTAACTCTTTAAAGCAAAAATGCAAAGATTTTTTCTTTACTAGATCAGTGTCAACTGTTCTGCTTTCCAGCACACTGCCCTTGGCTGTATGATTAGTTCCTCCACCTGGTCCTTTATAGGCAGAGAATGCTGGAAACAAGACTTTGCACAGTCAGATTCCAGAAGTTCTAACTCAAGAACTTGTCTGGTCTGAGCAACACACACTGCAAGCACAGGAAAGACAAGAGAACCAGGCATGGATATAAGAACATGCTCAGGCTGCATCCATCATTCTGATCTCTTGGAACAGTTGATCTTCTTCCCTACCTGCTACAAAAACCCAGCCACACTCCTCCTTCCAATCTGCCAACTCAACTGCTCAGTTTCTCATACTCTAATCCATTTAAAATCAAGCCAGTCAGTTCAAATGCAGACTTAGTGGGGAAGGAAGCTTAAGGGGATATACTCCACTCACACCAGTCAGCTCACCTCCCACTCCACAGGGAGCAGCAAGAGGCTAATTTAACACAAGCGTGAGGAAGGCTAAAGCCTCTTCCCAGAGCTCTGGCCAGCCAGGACAGCCCTGCTGTCTCTGCAGCTGCAGACACCTTGTTGCTGTTGCTAGGGCAGGCTGGGGCTGGAGCTGCAATGCAGAGCCCTGTCTCTGGCAGGCTGAGCTCCAAGGAGAACTCCCAGCTCTCAGCACAACACACACTGCAGGAGAGGGATTGATTCATCTCCCTGGTTCATATCCCTGGTGTAACTTCCCGTGGTGATTTAGTTGCAGTACGTCTTGGTCCATTGCAACTGAAACTGTTTGTGTGACATTCCCTTAAGCTGCTGAGCCAGCAGGTTTGCTGGGCAATGAGCTCCAGCAAAGGCAGCCACAGACAGGGAGTCAGGGCTCAAAGGACATGGTTACAGAGCCTCAGTGAAGACAAGAGTTGTAACAAAGATATTCTGAAATACTAAGCTCTGAAATAAGAAATAAGAGGGGTGGAGGGAAACAAATACTAATGGCAGAGTAAAATTGCTAGAAATTAAGGTTACACAAAACGCAGTCATCTTTAACACAACATCTGTCAAAGCAAGCTCAGCCAACTTCTTAGATCTAAATTAAAAAAAAATCTTGCTAGTGCTCTGTTCATTATTTAGTCAATCAAAAGAAAAACAATTGTCATTTGAGTAAATACTTGCAAAGATAACAGTGAAGCTGATTCAGAAGGAACGAAGCATCCTTTCCTAGAAAAACATGGAAGAAAGAAAGGTTTCCAAAACAAGTATTGTGGTAGAAACATTTGAGCCAATAAACCTGATAACTAGGTGCTTAAAGTAGGCTGGATATTGGCCAAAACATCTTACATTAAAATAAAGTTACTTCATAGACCTAAAGCACTAGAACGTGTTGGGAGAAAGGAAGCTGGAAATCACAACTGCAATGGTGGGAGATGGACAGTCAGTCAGTCCTTTCTAATCCCCAGGGATTTCAGTCTCCAAGTCTTAAACACACACCACAAAGCAACACTGAAATGCTGAGACAGTCTGTCCTTAAAGGAGGTACATCAGGAACTTCACAAAATTCACAATGGTCTCACTAATTGTGCCCAAAAAACTCTTTGCAAATGAAGTTAAGGAAAAGACAGTTACTTCCTGGGGCTGGTCACAGAGATGTTAAAATGCTCACAACCTTTTCTAAACAACTACACTGCTGGTAGCTATTCTTATTTCAGCTTCCACAGCCCACAAACCTATTACCCATCACCTCTCCATGTCCTGTGTCTGATACACCATCCTATTGCAGCAGCTGCTAGTTGGTGACCTGAGAATTACCTCCAGTAATGTGTATGTCACCTAAAGACAGAGATCAAAGTCTATGGATACAAAAAAGGGCAGAAATACCCTAATTTAAAGGTGTTAGCTTCTAAAAACAATATAACATTAATTTTCTTTTATCATCCTGATTTGCTTAAGTATTTTATATTGTCAAAGTTGCCTAAAAAAAGGATAGAGGCGAAACTAAAAATGAAAGAAATGCTGAGGCAGGGGAAACAAAGAAAGAGGCAAACATATTAAAAGGAGAAGCACAGAAGACATGAGATCTGACTTTAGAAGCACAGACAGAGGATACAGCATGCTGTATTACAACTTATTTCTTTATGAAGAAAGGACAGTCACCACAGTAATAATAAAGCCCCAGGAAACACCTCTCCCTACACCAAAGAAAGTGAATTTAAGATGCAAAAGCACTTAATAAATTTGAATCAAACCAGCAGAGGCTGTTGTCCATTTTGGAGCAAAACCTATATAAAAAGACATTCAGAATATGTCATTAGCATTTCATTGAATTAATGGTGCCCAAAACATTTAGTTACCTTGAACTCTGCAAAACAGGCCTGAATAAAAACCTGAGCCATTTCCATTGTGACAGCACCTATAGGTCCTAACTACAGTAACCAAACTCTGCAAGCACACAGGACTCTGAAGTACTTCCAGTTCAAAAGGATGTAAAACTCAAGTGGGCAACATCAAGCTTTACTACTTCCCATTTTACTTAAATTTCCAATTTTCGATGGATGCATCATTCTAAAGCAACTACTTAGTACCAAATGTTATCTTAAATACATCAGGATTTCAGTAAATATATAAATATTTTTATTTAAGAGCTGCAGAAGTCTTGTCACAAATACTCAATCCTTACATGCTGGTTGTGATTCCAGGCCACATCCAGCTGCTGTCAGTATAACACTCAATTTAAGACTGCTAAGGAAGTATTCAAGGTAACCAAATCTGACATTTCTATCTTGTTCCTTTTTCCCCACATGGGTCTTTTGAGCTGGGAACAGTCAGTGTGGCATTCCCCTCCTTTGGGAGCAAGGATAGACAAACAGCTCCCTGCCCTTTCAAAGGCAAAGCAATCAGAGCAAGGAGAAGAACTGTGCTCAGTACTGGGACTCCAGATTAACCAGAATAATTCATAGGACCTGGTGGCTTCCTAACTAAAATATTTACACAAGTTATGCAGGAAGACAACCTGCTACTAAAAACCAAACCACTCAAACTCCCTTTTTTATGCTTTGGCACCAACTTTAACAGGGTGGGTCTTTTTTCTTTAAATGAACAAATTCAAACTTGTTCCATCTTCATCAGCAAATCCTGTTTTCAACATCTATCACTAAGTATGGCAAGGAACTCTTTTAATTGTGAATCTCATAGGGCAGGTTGTGAAGGTATTTGTTCCTTCACTGGTACAAATAAAACCAACACAGAAAATTGTTGGAAAGAGGATGAGAATGCTATTTCATTTCTGTTTCTTTGAAGTTTATTAGTGTGCTTTGAAGAACTGTCTTTGAAACAGAGAAATGCATATTCCTGACTTTTAAAACTTAACATTTGACAAAGCCATAACACACATAACTAACATGGAAGAATAGACACATCTGAAGAAGAAAAACTACACTGACACACGAAGCCTGGTCACAATTAACATCAGTACAAATATCCAAGTATCAGTGTGCAAAGCAAAAGATCCAATAATTTTCCCAACTGCTCACAACATGATGCTTTCCACAGATCTACATTTTCACAGATACCCTGAAATCACCTTGGAGTAACAACCTACCTCTGTATGTCTTGAATGAAGTGCATTGTATTCCTTCTTGAGCTCTGCCTCCCGCTCCTCAAGTCTGCTAACTGGAAGAAGAAGAAAAATTATAAGAATTAAAATTAAATGCAGAGTTCTAGTAAATGAGACTGACTTGCCTGGGACTAGGCAACCAGATCAGAGCATTCTTAGTAGTGAACAGCATAAAAAGTCTGTCAGTGCTTGTTTTTAAGCTCTCATCACTCGAGCTGCCCGAGTACATCAACAGCAGCACAATCTTGCAATTTGCATTCCCCTAAAGAGCCCAAGTACTATTTTCTCCAGCTGATTGCTAGTCCAGAGAGAGGGGATTTTTATGTTCAAGGCCAGCTTACTGCTGGTGCCAATCCAGATTGTTTCACATGTGCACATGGAAACCAAGGGAAGAGGCAGAGGCCACGTCACAGACTCAATCCTGGATGAAGCCATGAGCTTCAATTAAGGCCCTACATTAGTTTCCTAGGACAGATCCACACCATCTCCAGAGGCATTTAACCAGGACAAACATAGAAAAGGTATTTGTTAAAACAGGCTTAAGTCCTGTGTGCTACAGAAATTAAGACTTCTGCTGGCATTCACTCATATTTCACTGAGTATTAAGGCAACAGTAATAGGGAAAGAGAACATTTGAATATTTCTGTAAGTATTTCAAGAAATAAAAATTACCTCTAGTAGACTTAGTAGAAATTATTGTCTAAAGTTCATATTAAGAGGAGATGAGTTGAAAAACTGTGATATCCCAATGCAATTAATTTGCAGAAAAACTAACAGAATTCAGAACTTTATTCACACTTTTTTCAACTTTATTCAAAAACAAAATACTTTTTGCTGCTTAGATGTGAACTGCACCTTTTTATTTAGGTATTTTTGGGCATCATATTTATGTGAAGTAAGCATGTGCAGCAAGTTCTGGAACTGAAGCTCTCCTATTCCAACCTGCCACATTGAAATACCCCTGAGAAAGTTCAAACTCAGTTACACGTCTACAGAGACTCACTGCCAGACACACTTTGTCTGGAGACAAATGCCAAGATGTTCTATACCATTTACATATTCTCATGTTGCCAACTGGGTCTTCTGAAAATTACCTTTCAATATACCATTTCTTTTTGCTCCCTATATCTGCATCTTGGCACAGTATTTTATCCCAAGAATGTTTCAATCTCAAAGGGTCTTTGCCAGAGTCAAATGCTGGACTTAAAATACATAACTGTCTACTCACTTAAATCTGTGTAAACATTCTTAGCTCCTAATCTAATCTTGCTCTTATAAGAACATTAAGTTCCTTGACACAACCTTTTGCACTCCACCTATAAATACCTGACCAAAAGGATGACATCAAATGTTATTTATATCAGTGCAGGATCGAACGTTTCCGTTTCTGCCGCCATCGAACGGAACAAAAGCTCTTTGGATCAAACAGCAGCAAGAGATGTACAACGATTTATAACACAACCTATATAAAAATATATTTTACAGCACAATACATACATAGATATGTATTTTTGAGACACAATGCAGAACAGTTTTTACTGAAAGGCAGATTTTAGTTTATTATTTTGAAGTACGAGCTGTGTTAAGTCTCCTCATAGCTTGGAAGCCTTTGGTAAGAATCTACAGAAACAAGAGTCAGAATTTATAGATAATGATGTGACAAACCATATTTTATCCACTATGTTAGATTGACCAGCATCCTAATCAGAAGCAATTAGATGTTAAGCAGCCATCCATCAGAGAAAGGGGGATATCACCAATAGATCTGATCACTATTTTCATTAGGTACAAAGGTTAAGAAGATTAAATCCCAAGATGATACAACTGGCAGTCAGCACTTTCTTCTGGAAGTCATTTCCAGCTGTGCAACATGTTACAGTCCTAGAGCTGGAAGCTACAGTCCTAAGAGGATGTACACCAAGTTATATACCCTCAACAGACACCACACTACCTCCTCAGAGCTGGTTTTTCCAATACCTGCAGGATGAGAACACTGGATATCTATTCTGGAAATCATCTCATCAAGATAAGACCTTGACACAGCAGCCAACAGAATACCCTTCCCTTTTCCAAATAAACACTGTGCAAGAAACGAGATACTCCCTGAGGATCAGAGATCACCCCTGACTTGAACACAGAAGATGCCTGAGCCCTGTGTAGAACAGTCAGAAGAATTTTGAGGAAGACTACCAGGTTCTTGCCCCAAAACCGTGGAGAAGCTTATTAAGTTGCTATTAAAGGTACATTCCCATCAGCAGTAACAGGAAACTAAGTAGGAGATAAACCAAATGCCTTTCACTGGCACCCAGAAGTACATTTTAAACCCAATTGTTGTGAGTTCCACTTTAACCAACCAGCACACAAAAGAGTGGAAGTCTGGCCCTGATAACACCCCACAAGCAACAGAGCTGAGTGCTGGCACTGCCTGCCATATGCTGGGTCTGCCAAGTGGCAACCAAACAGTTCCCATCAGTTGGACTTCAGCAACAATACAGAAAGTTCCTCTGGTATTTCAGTCTCAGACTTCTTTCCACTAAGATGTTAAATTCTTCATGGATAGATGATAAAATTAATTGAATGATATACATCCTAAAAGCAAAAGTAACCATTGTCTCTGCTGCAATGTCTTCATAAGGCCCTCATATCCTTGTTACACCATGAAAGATCTTACATTGTAAGATTACAGTGTTTAAGATAATACATGTGTAAAATGTAACACCTCAAAAAAGTTTCACTACTCACAGTTACAAGCTTAGATGGAAGAAAATATAAAGCTCTTCAAGCATCATAAGTATGAGCATAAAATGCAAATATTCTGGTGCTTTTAGAGTGATAAGAAAGCATTCCCCTAGAACATCACCACAACCTCAAGTCAAAGGCCCACTTGCAACTTTCTCCAGCACTGTCAGTGTCCTCACACCTTCAATGACCTCGGGTACCAATCCTGATCAAAGTTCTCTCTAATCAAACCAATCAAGCCTAAAAATGGGAGATTAAATATTATCATAAGCTACAGAGAAGCCTCTGGAGTTTATCTCCTGACAGCATGATGAAGAATCAGGCAGCAAAACTGCCCACCCTGCCTGTTCAAAAGTCAGAGCTTACCTCTCAAGTCTGATGGCTTTTACCAAGTTTGGAACACCCTTCATCTGTATGTTGTCCTCTGCCTCAAACTCCTGATAAGCCTGAGGGGGAGAAAGAAAAACAGACCTGCTAGAATGGCAAATCCAACCAGTGTGAGGCCTTCAAGAGGAATTACAAGTTCCTCCTACACAAGCCAGGACAGAGATCCAGCTCATTAACAAGCCTTTCCTACACTGGGACTGTCTAAAGACTCCTTGGACAGCATCCATCCAGCTCCTTTTCCAAATGCAGGTCCCATACCAAAGTTAATATACAGATCCAGTAGGAACTTAGGACCTATTCAGAGTTGCTAAAGAGCACACACCTCACCCAGGGACTGAAATTATCAAGTGAGTGTTTAACCTGGAAGTGGTTAAGACCCAGAAATCAAAGCAGCACAGAAAGAGATCTGTAAAACAAATGATAAATTCAACTCCTTGGCAAGGCTGACACCTTCAAGTAGCTCTTGCACTGAACTGCAGGACTAGCTCCCAGTTTAATAAGTAGGGCACTTTCAATTATGAAGATAATTCAGCTGTCAAGAATGCTCTGTTGATAGCAAATATCAACACATGCAGCTGCAATGGTCTTATCCCTGACACTTCTGGACTGTTAAGTTTGCACTATGTGTCAGGTGCACAAAACTCCTATTACCAAAAACCCAACATAAAACATTAAAAAAAAATCTCCTTAAACATTCTGCTACAACCTTTTAATCTAAAGGCAACAGTATGCCAAGAGAGCCCTCAGACGGCTGAAATTCAAACGACCAAGGATGTATACAAGCCAACTTCTACACAAAAACAAGTCAAAAAATTCAACTTCTTGCCCAGTCTCTGTACGAAGAAGTGTTTAACTGAGAAAACTTTTGATTGACTGTTCTGCAAACAGTGGGATGCTCCACAGATCTACACTTGGCTATTGAAACGTGTCCATTTCTGAGAAAATCTACACGAAGCCAGTGTGAACACAGAAGCCACAGCAGATTGGATTTGTTTTTAAAGCCAGATAACCCACAACAAGTCAGGAATGTAGGACTCCAAGAGACTTTTAAAGCCATTTTCTTAATTGCTGCAACATTTAAAGCCACAGAATCATTATAACAACCAAACTCCAGCACCACAACCATTAACACAATGCTCTCCTAAATTAAAAACATACATGAGAGGTTAATTATATGCCAGTGGATTTCAACCTCCTCTCCTCACTTTTGTTCTGGTATATTAATAGCCAAGTTTAAAGCAGGCCAATCGCTGTTCTAATTTCCTACTCCATTTTATTTTAGCCTCCAGCCTGGCTCAGTGCAGGCTCTGGAGCCAGCTGTGCCCCCTGCTCCATCTAGTGGGCTCCCAAAACCACACAGCAGGGATCTGGGAATAACATCAGGTAGCTGGGAAAGTCACTGAGAAATGCAAAATCAGAAGCAAAGCCTTGCCTTCCAGTGCACTCTGAAACTGAGATTTCTCACAGAAAGATTCCTCAGGTGAAGGGAGTGATACCCAAGGCACAGTGTAGGGAAGGGCAGAGGGAATCTGCCTGATAAACAAACCAATGATGAACATCAGAGGTGAGAAACTGCCACGCTGAGAAAACAGGGGCAAACAGCTCCACAGTTGTTAATCAAGAAGTACAAAAACTCAAGCCATTCTGTTCCTTTTTGGCTGGAAATCAGAGGAGTTCTGCTGTTCTCAGTCTTTGAAAATGAAATAGTAACAATCCAGACCCCACTGACCAAACCTGGGCTTTTCAACATCTTTCCAGGATCTATTGAAAAGCTTCCTTTTGTTCCTCAGTGTAAATACTTGTTGAGCCATACCTAGAAACAACACTGACTGCCAGAGGTGTTCCATACCAATTTATTCACATTACCATGTGCACAGATGTGCAACTCAATTCAAATCTCCAAACAATGTTAAACTTCACAGCTGAAGGTTCATATCAGTCTCCCTGTAACTGTAGATCCACATAAAGTGCTGCTGCACCTCTGTGCAGGTGTATCTCGGATACTGGATGCCTTCAGATGATCCACTGAGGCTGCCTGGGTGTACATTACAGCAATGCTAGTATCCAGAGAGCTCAGAGGAAAGTAAAATATCAAATAACATCTGCAGAACATTCACAAAAAAACCCCAAACCTGGTCTTGTATTTTCTTTTGAAGCCAGTGGAAGCAATAGTTCTGTTTAGAAACTGAGGAAAATAAATGTTTTTAGGTCAGATGCCAGAACATTTGTCTCATATCCCAAATAAAACCTCCAGTAAGTAATATCTGCACAACATCACCTGACATTGGAAATACAATCATCCCAACAGTTATGTCACAACATTTGCAGCTCTGAAAACCAAGAGCTGTTTCTTGGGGTTATATTTGTTTAGTTTTTCTCTTTGCTTGATTGGTTTGTTTTTACATATGTAGTTTTCCCCAAGTACAATCTAACTTGAGCCCAAATCACAATGCTCAAGTTTGATAAACTGAGGTATGGAAACATGTTGTCTTGAAAAGGCAGTATGTTCTCTAGGCAGATCCAGAAAAGGAACCAAATCTTTCAACTCCCACAGCCTACCACCTCCATCAGAAAGCACTTCAGCCATGCAGACATGGTGTTTTTCAGATTCTCTCATAAATAAGTTACTCTGAGAATCATTCCTCCAGAAAGCTCACTCCACAGCTGCTCCAGTCCCATAGTAGGCCACAATACACTACAGTCATCTTTCACTCAAAAGAAAAAAATTAACTTACAGCCTGTAATACACAAAAAGAACTGACATTCCCAAAAAGAGAGGGAAAGAAAGGAACTAAAATAAACCTGTGTGGCCCCCCCAGAACTCAGTGGCACATCATGTGAGCTGTGAGAGGCTCTTATCCCTTTCTGTAACTGGAGACTGAGCAGTATCCCAGGGAAGATCATGTGTCTTCAGGGAGAGGTGCTGCACAAACGAGCTGCATGTTGCTATTACAAGTTTTCAGCAGCTCTGTGTGCCTTGCTTTGCAGAGCCAAAGTTGACATTTCAAACATTTTAATGCTGCAAACTAACTACAAGTAGAACTCGAGGGTCTCACCACAGCCAAGAGTTGAAACAATGTGAAGGTCAGATACATTTTAGCTCCTTTAAGAAAGGTTTAAGATTGTATCAAAGATTGGTGACTGCCTCACACACTGAATTGGAAGGGAAGGAGAAGAATTCAAGTGTTAAATTTGTATTTATTGAACATCTGGCATTGTCATGCTCAGTGCACCTCCACAATATTCACAGGTGCCCTCTGCTGCCAAGAAGAAAACAATACATGAATTCCAGTCTAAAGCCATAAAATCAAAAGATATGTACTGACAATCAGTAAAAGCTTACTAAAAAACCCACTGCCAGAGCTTCTAAAATCTCTACCTGTCCCAACATCATCCCTAAACAAATCCTCAGGAACATTGTGCTACTTAACTTGCTTTACCTTCCACAAGTCACAGTCCCCTGAGAGCACAGGTGCTGCCTTTCCTCCCCTCCCTGCACAGGTAACACCGACACCAACCCCAGGGCAGGGACAACTCATGGAAAATTACAGAGCAGGGCAGCAGAGCAAAACAAGAAAGGAGCTGGAGCACGGGCCAAAGAGCCTCAGCACTGCTACACAGCCCTGTGTCCAAACAGACACTGCAAATCCTTACACCTCTGCTCTCCTCTAAGCAGTTTAGTAAAATTTAAGGAATTATCCCACATATTGCACCATTTTTTGGTAGCAAACTTGACTTAGGCAACCACCACAGCCCACCAAATGCCAGGACCGAGTGCTGCACATCCTGCAAGAGGTAACATGTGCATCTGCTCCCACCATCCAGGATTTCATCATTACTGGGGCTCACAGTCCTCCCAGCTGTGCCACCAGGTCACTCTGTCATCTCTCCCTCTTTCTTTCCCTCCTAGGAAAGAGCAGAGTGTGGCAGTTCCCCCATCCAGGAGGTGGCTGACAGCAACCGTTTCAATTTCTGAGGGAGGGAAGAGAAGTCAGTGAACCACAGGAACTCAGTGACAGCTTGACAGGAAATATCTTCTCATTTCACTTCTTTAATTGCAAAAGGCACATTTATTCCAGCCTAGCTGGTTGAATATGTGGCTATGAACATAATCCCAGAGGATAAATTTAAGTGTAAAGAACATGTTTTTTTTTCTTTAGCGTGACAATCAGACTGCACAAACACACACTCATCAGTCAGGACATAACAACTGTGGCTTCTTGAGCAATTCCAGCTGGCACACCTGCCTGAGCACACATAAACATGCTGAACTTGACAATGGAACTTAAGAGCTGCCCTATCCCAGGGTTGCCAAGTCTTTACTAAATGCTCAGAACTGAGAGTGTTCAAGAGAATGAATCAAAACTTTAATGGACAAAACCTGTTTTCACAGGCTTTGCTGATTTGAGGAAAACACATACAAGTAGTCTACAAGAAACAAGAAGTCTTGCAGTTGAAGCACATGGGATCACATTTTACCTGTTTTCCATTCTAATCTATTAATCATCACAAATTGATGTTGTGATCTCAGACTCTACTCCAAAGCCAGGTTTTATTTGCTTACTTGCTCTGTGCCAGGCATTTGCAACTCCCATTACCAGTGATAACACCACCACTATTTTGAATGTTGATGTGGTAACAGTTGGCAGTACCAGAGACTAGTTTAGATGCACAGGCAGTACTGTAGGAAGTAGAAGAGAAAAAGAAATATAAATAAAAGATTTGTAGCTGCCCCCAGTGAATTAAAGTGGTGTCTTGGTACCACAGGACAACAAAACAAGGTAATGCAGCAGAGTTGGGCTACTTCAAGAATACAGACATTAGTATAGTCTTCATACCTTAGAAATTTAGAGCACTAAAAAAACCAGTTCACTTGCATAATATTTGTTAGGTGTTCAACAAATGTGCTTATGCCCCCTTTGATCTTGCTCTGCATCAGCAGCATGCCACATCTTCCCAGCAGCCTTTCATGTTGCCCCAGACAGCTTATCAACGCAAAGCATAAGCAAAACTCAACATTCAGCCCAGCCCTGTTGTTTCTCCAAAGGTACAATTTTCCCATCACAAAAGGTTTTTCTCAATAATAAGATTTTTTCCACTATAAATAGATTTTGTAACTGTTTAGAAGTCAATGCTCTACCACCAGAGCTTTATGTCCCTGTGATAACTGGTTTTAACAGCATTGCTTCTCAAAGAAAGTGGTTCTAGGCAACCCTCAGTAGTTCTGCTGGAACAATTGAGTTTCCTGTGCAAAAAGTGTCATTATTATACATACATGCACATATACACACAACATATAATTGAAAACTTAAAGTCATACATATATTTGAAGGCATAATAGTAAAAGGAAAAAAAAAAAGAATTTCACACACATCCATACAGAAATGTAAAATTATGTTATCAATATATGGTAAGTGCAATTTCTGTAAGAGAAGCTCCTGGTACACTGTCACATAAATTGCCAGAAATACAAATTGTTTTCCTTTTTTAGACAACTAGCTTGTACTTTTTATTGCATTAACAGACAAAGTAATTGCCCATAGGATGTGGTGCAACCCTGATGCCATAATCTTGTTGTCAGAGTGCAGGGTCTCCCATTACCAAGCTCTTTGGGCTGTGGGTTTAGAGCAGGGGCCTTCTGGAAACAGTGTCTTTGTTACCCAAACAGACCACTCAACTCTTAGTACAATGTTTTCTTTTCCCCTCTTCTGCAGCTTTTAAACACACACACAACCCCATTCACAGGAATCACAGCGTTTCTCAGACAAGTCTCTACAATGGGCTTTTCAATTGTCTGTTTTAGCTTGAGTTGATCTACAAAGACACAGGCCCAGAAAAGAATCATCCTGGTCTTTACCAGGAGATACTGGCTGAAGAGTTCCTCCAGCACTGCCTGTACAGAATCCAAGAGTATTCATGCCTCAAAGATTTGCCAACACCATCCTAAGACACTCAAATTCCAGTAAAATTCAGCCCCTACAAGCCACCCATGTTCATCTTAACACTACTGGACTAATATTTCTACCCTCCTATAGAATCACTCTTGCCACTGAAAATTAAACTTCACAGGAACACTATTATACCTTCAGTTGAAAAAGTTGCTCTGTTACAGGCAAGAAAGGTGGCTGAGCAGAAATAAAGGAATAAAGAGGATTGAAAAGGGGTTACTTTGACAACTGGCACCCTGCTTTTAGAAACTGATCTTATCTCAACCTTGTCATGGTCTCACTTTACATTCCTGCATGGCCCAGCAATAAAAGCTATATATTAACTGATGAACACACCAGTCTTACATCAACAGGAGGCAGCTCAGAAGTGAGAAGCAGAAAAAGTAGTGATGGAGTTTCAATCATTGACTGAGTACCTGCATAAGAAGCAGCCCAGCAGAATGTCTCAACTACAATGTTTCAGTGTTACAGGAAAACTGATAACTCATCTTTTTCCAAAGCTTACACAATTTTTTTTTAAATTACACAGAACATGCCTAAAAAGGATGCTCCTAAATTCTTTTTCTAAAAAAACTTGATGCCTCATAAATAATTCAGCAAAAATTATATAAAAGCTAATGAGACTCAGCATCAATGTTTTTCTCATCCCAGCAGTGCTTCTAAACCCAAAAAGATCACGTTTATTTTAGCACAGACAGCAGTTTAATGGGAAAAACCAGCTTATTTTATCATCACTATCAAGAGAACAAGTTCTAGCCATCTCCTGAAAAAGTTGCTAAACATGAAAACAGCACAGACTAAAAGGCAAGCAAAACAGGCAGGATACCAGAAGAATCAAATTACAAATCACAAGCTCGTATCTCTTTGCCTTAATTCTAAAGAAAACAGACTTGCACAAGAGTTAAGCCCAGTTATCTGTCAAAGTACAGGAAAAGGATAGCACAGATATTTAGCATATGTATTATCACCCTACAGAACAAAGCTTAAAATGCACTAGTATCACTTACAGGGAGTGCAACACACTTGACTTACTTTGATCAGCATAGTTTTTTGCTTTTAGTTCAAGCTGTCGAGTTTGTGACTCTAATGCTTCCACTCTGGTCTGCAAGTCCTTTTTCTCTTGTTCTTGAGAATCTTCAAACTCGATGAATTTCTAAACAAACAAATAAAACAGTGAAGTCAGATTCAACAATTAATGACAGGTTTGAGGATTTTTTCAAGCCTAAGTAAGGTTCTTTCTCCAAAGAGAAAAGATGACACAGTCATTCCTAGATTTGGTTTTCAAGCAGCATGTAAGAAGCAACACAGCAGCCCTTTCAGAGGAAGGAGGGTGCCAAGAAGGTTTCCAAAACAACTGGACAGATCTACAACCCACATTTAAATACCAAGGACTATTTCAGTTAAACATCCAATCTAAGTTGCTCTGTGTAGTAACTATCAACTAAGTGCCAACTACTTCAGGGAACCTGCTTGGGATTAACATAAATTTGAATTATTTCATTATTTTCTAACTTCATGCACAGCCAACGTGTGAATGCAAGGAGTCTTGGTATCCTTAGTGTGACTGAATATCAGTGAAGTTATTTGCACCTGTAAGCCAAGGTAATGCTATCTCTGCAGTTCCACCCAACTTCTGTTATCACTTGATAGGTTATAAATGCTCACAGTCTTCAGCAAATACTTCATAACCATCTCCTACAATCTGTCAACTGCACAGAAGACTCTTTACAGTCACTCTGCAACTGTGATAACCTTCACCTTCTGTTGCCTTGGTTTGCCAACTTTGTGTCTGACAATATCCTGGAGCTCCCTGATAAATATATGAGTGTTTACAACTACTGATTCACCATTATAGCAGTTTTTAAAAACATATTTTTACTATTTATCTTAACAAAAAAAAAAAAAAAATCAAGAAATTCTGTGTGTATTGGTAGAACAAAGAACACTCCTGACAGAAGTCTTGGGTCATGCAGGACACTGCATTGCAAGAGGAAGGCAAGGCCACCAACACAGGTTATGCAGAAGGGTCATGGAACAGGAAAAGCAGATGAGAAGCCTCTGGAGAAAAAACAAAGCCCAAATATCCAAGACAGCTAAAGGGTCAGAAAGGAAGATGCAGCTGGGCACCACGTGGAAGCAGAGACAGCAACTTAAAAATAGTAATGGGATGTGAATATTTTTTTCCTAAGTATTACTTGGAAAATTTAGTGGGAAAAACACTTCAAATGCTCACACATCAATTGTTAATAAACTACTACTATAATTTAGCCAATGTGTTTTAGAACTTTTACAAAAGTGACCTTATGAGAAGAGTTTTGGTTTAGCAGGGTCATCATCAGAAGTTCTCTTTAAGAAGTACTTAAAACATAGAAATGCAACAAAATCTATGAAGTGGAACAAGAGTTCCTTTCAGACAAGCTCTCCAGAGCTATCACAGGACTAAGCATGGTGTTCATATGACTCTGCTTGAAGCTCAATCACAAAACCAACTGAGGAACAGCTGACACGAGCCCAGGTAGCCCTGCTTGGGGGGCTGCCATCCAAAATCCCTCCTCAAAGAAAGATGTGCAGAAGCCTTTCCACCCCCTCCACTCACAGTTTGGGAATATTAATTGTTGTTTTTCAACATTACATTGACTCTTTAAGCTTGTTTCATGTCTCCTTTGTTTCCATTCAAGACTCCAGTCCTGTCTGCCCTCCTCGTAGCAGAGTCCCTTTGCAAAAAGGGCTTCAAAGTTTGATGCAAGTTTGGCACCGGGGCCAAACAGCAACATGGTTTGTTACACTAAACATGGAAAAACATGAAAGGAGAATTATAAAACTGTAACATCTTTGTTTAGTTGTTTCTCTGATGATTGCCCAAGTCAGACATGTCTCATAGCTTGCAAAAGGCCAGTGACAATTACACTTATGAATAAACAGCCATTCAGAGCCATCAATGCCATTGTTACTCATGAAACTAAAGATAACTATCATTCTGTATTTCCTCTCAAGTTCTTCAACAGCAAGTAGTAAAACTGGTTTTGTCCAGAACAGTTTTGTTGCCTTCCACCATTTTGCCTTCATTTGGTTAAAGTCTGAATTTACTTTACTGTTCTTCAAAGCATTTTTGTAATTACAGCTGGGTATTTCCTCCCCCTCCCCTTGCTGAAAACTACTCCTGATCAAATCATGGACTAAGAACTTTAGACTTGGAATGTTTCTATTTGGTTTCATTTCCCCTTTCAGTGATAATACTATCACAGACACAGCCCCAACAGATTGATCATCCCACCCTGACTAAGCCTTGCACAAGTGTGAGGGAAGAGCCAGTCAGATAAACCACCACAGCAGCCACATTAAGACTTTTTTTTTTTCATTTCCATTGACAACGTACTCAAATATTGCACATCATCTGCACTATTTAATGCAAATCCACCAGCATATATAGGAACATATTAGCCATTTAATAAACTGATACTAGACATCCTCTTATTTTAACCCCAGCTGCTGGTTGTACCAAATAGTGAGACAGGCAAAAACCTAGTTTGTCTCATTTTAAGTGACATCCTGTGTGGGCAACAAAAATACATCTTCAAACTCTAGTGAGAAGTGAGATTTCTCAGTGCCTTATTTTTTTAAGAACCAACTTGTCTTTAAAACAATCAGACCAAATGACACAAGATTATGGAAGATACAGCTGGAATGGTCCTTAAAAGGTCATCTTGTTCCAAGGCTCTGCAGCTCAGTGTTGATGGCTGGATGCTAATTTCCAGGAGGCTGTGCTGAGGTGGAAGCACAGGATGTGATGCACACCTCCTCCTGCTGAAAACCAAGCCTGTGATACCTCCAGCAACTATGTTTGGCAACTCCCATTTAATCCCTGCCATTTCCTCCAAGCAGGACCAACTGTGTCATTTCAGACAGACCTTTGTCCAACCTGTTCTTATCCCTCCAACAAAAAGAGTGAAAAAAGTCCTTCACAAGCCAGACTCAGAAGCCTTTTATGTAATCAACTTCAAATCTACAGCAATAACTGCAAGAAATATGAACTCAGACAACACAAAGGCACAGCACACACACTTGGAGCCCTCTCTCATGCACGCAACCACTGAATCACTTAGCAACTCATAACTAAGTGAATGAAACAGTTTTTCCTGTATTTGTGTCATCTTCTGTCTCTGTGTTCTGACTTGTTTTGCTGTCACACGACCCAGGTACAAAACTGAGAGTGTCAGATGTCAGGTTCCCACCCACTTGGCAGCCTTTATTACCCTGTGCCATGTCCTTGCACTGCAAGGGTGCCAGATTCCCAGCCATTGGCATGTTCTTCCTGGAGCAGGGAATTAAGTGCACAGCCAGCTCAGCTGGACCTGAGGCAAAATAAAATACATACAACTGAAAACAACCTGGGGATTTTCACACTGTTTTACTGCTTTCTGTAAAATGGATCTCAGTGTTTTCCTCTCAAATGAAAAATACTTAAAACCCTTCCTGCAGAGTGTTTACTTCACATAAAATCCTAAGGAATAAAGTTAACTCTGGGAACAGTAAGGAAAGGCAGACATCGAGTTCATGCTATTACTTAAAGCAATTTTTGTGGTGGTAAATCCTTTTTCATGGTAGCAAAAGATTTCAAGAACAGCTTAATCCCACCAAGAGCAGAAAAGCCAAAAGATAAATTAACTTGACACGACTAAAAGGAGTAGATTTTATCCTGTTTCTAAGTCCCCAGGGAACACTTGCTAGCCACATCTCCAGGTCTGGAGCAGTTCACTCCCACAGAAGCAACACTTATCACTGTATAAAACAGAACCTCAAATGCTGGTTCCTCTCCCATTGCTTTGTGGACATGGTGCCTTCACAGCCCTCAAGTGGGAAGGTAAGTTATGCAGAACTGTAAGCAGAACAGCTGGTTCCTCCATTCCTTTAGAGATATCACAAAACCTACCACATTAAAAGCCAGACAAGTGACTTCACAGCAACTACAAAGATTGTGACTGTCACCCAGAGCACTGAGAAACAGGCCCAGAATTTCTGAAATATTGTTTCTAAAGTGACTTTAACAGAAGTGCCCAGGCCACAACTTTCAGTATGTTTCTGCAGTAACACAGTTTAGGCACAAGAAATAAAAAAGGCAAATTAGGACAATGGGGTAAAGAGATCCTTATTCAAATAGCAAACAATTAGTGTTCATTAAGATACTGTTGCAATTAAAATTTCCTACAGCAGGAAGCAGAAAGTAAAAGAAGGGATGTGATTTCCTCAGGACAGGCAGAGCAGATGACACAGGGTGCCCAGAGAAGCTGTGGCTGCCCCATCCCTGCAAGTGTCCAAGGCCAGGCTGGAGCAGCCTGGGATAGTGGAGGGTTCCACCGCCTGCCCTGGGCAGGGACACAAGACAAACTTTAAGGTCCCTTCCAATCCCAGTCATTCCCTGATTCTCGAACAGATGACATGAAATACTGAATTCAGTAGCTCAAAATTTTCCATTTTGCCATCACACTAAACAAGCAACCTCCACAATGAAAGAAAAGAAACAAGCTAAGCCAGCAACTTGCTGTCCAAGAAGCAGAGTGTTATATTCCTGTTCCCTCCTTTTAGTTCAACTCCACTGGTTCTAAGCACCAAAACCCAGCCTTACCAATCATGCCTGAGCCACGTGCCTCTCCTCACTGCTGGGTCTGACAGACACTTCCACACCTGTACAGCAGGATGACCTCAGCACATCTCAAAAATGACCTTTGTCCTTACAACAAAAATACAGTCTCTGGTCTCCCTGCACTTTGGGAAGCATCAGGCAGCTGTCCTGCAGCACAGGTGCTGGTTTTCAGACTGCATAATGCTTGTTCCTTTAAGTTAATTTATCATGACACACAGAAAGGGAGATGGCAGTGAAGCACACAACCAACACAGACAGATACAGCTCCTGAAGAGTCCCAACAACACCATTAACCCCACATTCCATTTCATCATATTGGCAGGGTTTCTGTTCTGCTGCCCAAGGCCTGTTCTTTTCAATCTGGCAAATGCTGCCTGTGTTTCAAGCTCGATTGATTTGCTCATGAATTAGTTCAGAAAGTATTTATCAGTCCCTTCCTATTACTCTTGACAGAAATACGTTTTCTAAAGAAGCCTTTTACATGCAGCCTGTGTCAGAATCAGTGATTAAAGTCACTTATGGCAATAGTTTTTATGGCAACAGTCCCCAGAGTAAAGTTCATACGGCATCATAAAACAACTACATGTTTCACTCAGTCCAAGAGCTGAGCATTTTCTTTCGTATCAGAGCATTTCATAACAAACTAATTCACATCTGGAATAACCTGCAGACAACACTTTGCACTCACTTACAACCAAAACAAAAATGAATACTTATACAGGGTTAATGTTTTTTAAATTAAGTTTTGATTGTCAATATTGCCTTCACCCTTCACGTTGTTATTCTTCTGATTTTTTGGAAAATTTAGAAGGCAAGCACAACCAGAGAGATAAGCACAGGACGAGAAGTCTACAAATAGACTTGTAAGATGGTTTGTTCCATTACAGATAATGCTGTCAATCCAATTTCCTTCAGGAGTTTGGCAAGACAACGAGCTGGAGGAAGTCACCCTGCACAGCTGCTTTCTATTGTACTGCTTCATAATCTCACAGAAGATAATGCTTTGCTGAAAAGAACTGAAACAAAACCATCCCCCAGGGGCCGAGCCCGAGCCCCGGGCACCCACAGCACCTGTTGCTGTCTGCAGCTCCACGCACCGGCCCCGGGGAGCCCCAGCCTGGACACCGCGGACATTCCCGGGGGTTTTCCTGCAGCGCATCCCCCTCGTTTTGTCGGGAACACCCTCCCGAGGGACAGAGCAGCTCCCGCCAGGAGAGCGCCCGGCGGGACCGCGCGGCTCCATCTCCGCCCGTGTCCCGGGTCCGTCCGGGGTGTCCGTCCCTGCGGGCACCGGGGGCACCGGGGCCGGGCAGCGACGGGGCGCTCCCTCCTCCTCCTGCTCCTCCTCCTCTCCGGTACCTGCGCTCGTCCCCGGCGGCGCTGCCCCCGCCCGGCCCCCGCTCACCTCCTCGGCCTGTTTGCGCAGCGCCTTCTCCCGCTCGTACTGCGTGAGCAGCTGCTCGTTGTCGTCCCGCAGCAGCTCCAGCTCCACGCTGGTCTCCTGGCTGTGCGCGCACACCGAGTCCAGGTTCTCCAGCACGGCCACCACCAGCGGCATCAGCTCGGCCACCACCTCCTCGTCGTAGCGCCCGATGAGCCGCTCGAACTCGCGGTAGATGGAGCCCGCCAGCCCCGACACCCGCTCCGACATCATGGCGGGGCCGGGCCCGCCGGGGTCCTCCTGGTACACCACGCCGTCCGCCAGCTCCATGGCTGCGGCGGGGGGGAGCGCGGTCCCTGGC
>VXBA01003202.1:4202948-4213022 GCA_013399895.1 Serilophus lunatus
ATGGGATGGGATGGGATGGGATGGGATGGGATGGGATGGGAGGAACTGGGTTTAAGTGGGTTGGGGTGGGATGGGAGGAACTGGGTTTAGCTGGGCCGGGCCGGGCTGTCGACTCCACCGCTGCCCTGGGAGAATTCCCGTTCCAAGGCCTGACCACCTGGATATTCTTTCCCAATGTCTGATCTGCATCTCTCCTGTCTCAGCTCAAAGCCCTTTCCTCTGGTTCTCTGTACTGCAGGCACAGCAGAGAAGACGGGCCCCCACCTCGCTACAACCTTCTCTTGGATTGTTGTAGAGGGTGACGGGTTCCCCCCAAGCCTCCTCTTCTGGACACTAAGCGATCCCCGCTCCCTCCTCATTAGACGTGTCCTGTAGTCCCTTCACAGCCCTCGTTGCCCTTCTCTGAACACGCTCCAGCACCTCAACATCCTTTTTAAAGAGAGGGGCCCCAAACTGAGCACAATACCCGAGCTGCAGCCTCACCAGTGCTGGGAGCACGGGGACAACCACTGCCCTGGTCCTCCCGGCCACACTGTTCCTGGCACAGGCCAAGGTGCTCCAGGTCACCAGAGCAAGCACCAAAGCCCTGGCACTGGGGGTGGGGGCTGCTGCGCCCCTCCTGGGCTCCCCACAGCAGAAAGGTTTAGTCCCTTAATGTGGAACTGGGGCAGGGACCCCTGGCCGGGTTCTGGGGCACCCTGGCACCTGCTGGGCCATGCCCTGCTCGTGGGCAGAGTTCCCATGTGGGGTGGAGGATGTGAGGCAACGCCGTCTGACGGCTCCATGGAACCCGTGTTATTTGTTTATCACACCCACAGAGGCATAAATAGAGCAAGTGATTCATTGAGGGATGACTGACAGAGGTAGGATTTTAGGTGCCAGATTTCAGGATTCCACAGCTCCCAAACTGTGCTTGGGGTTCTTGTTTTGGCTGGTCTCTCTGACAGCAAAAAGGCTTTTCATTTACAATAAGGTCTCCAGATAAATTAGTGTCAGAAATCGTGTTTTCTTAGCAATAATGCAGCTTAGAAGGCATCTTGCACTTGCTAAGGGAGACTGATTTTCCTCGGGTTTGGAACGGTGAATTCCACCCTGGATCATGTGTTCTGTCATGGGAACAGTGTGAGATGTGATAGACATTTAGGATAAATTTGAAAATATCTACTGGGATCTCAGAGTTCCTTCACATGCCTCATTTTTATCATAAGATCATTTAGGCTGGGAAAGCCCTTTAAGGCCATCGAGTCCAGCCATTAACCCAGCACTGCCAAGGCCACCACTAGACCATGTCCCCAAGTGCCACATTTGCATATCTTTTAGATACCTCCAGGGATGGTGACTCCATCACTTCCCTGGGCAGCCTGTCCCAGGGCCTGACCACACTTTCAATGAAAAAAGTGTTTCCTAATATCCAGGTCAAACCTCCTCTGGCGCAACTTCTATTGTGCAGTTTAGATTTGTGGAAACCACTGTTTTTCTCTAAGTAAATGTACGTCGTGTACAGGGAGCTGAGGAATCCAGTGGCTCAGCAGCAGCTCAGGAGCAAAGAAATGAGTGTTTTAAAAAGTGCAGAGGCTTGAGAACTGATGGAACTCTAAGGGTGGTGGTTGCACTCAGTTCCACTGGAGAGCAGCAGAGGTTTGCACTGTATTTTCTCTCATTTGGACTGGTTCTAAGACGGGAACTGTGCTCTAAATGCATGTGCTGTGATGTCTTTTTATGTATTAAGCTAGTGAGTCTGCGCAGGGATGACAAAGAAAAAACACTTCATCCCCATATTTTTGATTTCTTGTGAATTCTGTTTAGACATCATCCATCTAAGCTAATATTTAACATGATGCAGCCAGGGCATAGGCAATTAAAATGCATAATTATTTATAAGCCTGACAAAAGGAAAGAAAAAACTGTTTGTCTTTTAATTCTGACCAAAAATTTGCATCATCCTAGCTCAAAAATAATTTTAAAAAGACAGAATGTGTACTTTCATTCATCTCCTTGAGTGAATTTTTCATCTAAATTATTGGAAGAGATCCCTATGTTGAGATTATTTTTTTTCTATTTCCCTTGTCCACTGAGAAAAAAATGCAACTCCTCTGGATTTACCTCCTCTTTGCCACAGATTAAAGCCTTCACGTGATGCAGGACCACTGAGGGAAGGTGTCTGTCGTGATTTCTCCCTCCCTTTAGGTCATGCATAGTTTCCCATTCACCTCAGTGGTTTGTGCCATGGAAGGCACTGAGAGCCTTTGGAGTAGCGGTTGTTGAGTTGTTTCTTTCTTCACTGAGCCTGAATAAATCTTGCAGGAAAATAAAATAAAATTGCAGAAAGGCTGCAAACAGCCAAGGGAAGGGAGAACTCCATCCTGCTCTCAGGCAGCCACAGCTAATTGCCATGGACTTTTAACCTGGACCTCATCATGCTGCCCATGTGTGACCCTGCATTATGTGAGGACAGCTCTGAACAACTGCAGATTATTGTGAGGATAAAAATACCAAGGCTCTTGAATCTTGCAGAGATCCTGCTCTCTATGCAGGGTTTATAGTCACTCCCATCCTCCCTGGCAAAAGGCACAAATATTTTATCTCAAAGATGTGTGTTCTGACAGATGGCAGAAGTGGGTCAAGGTGTCTGCTGACAGCCTTTGGTGAAGGGGTCTCTGAGGATTTGCTATTTTTACCCTGTTTTTATCAGAAAAAAGGGATAGAAGTGGTTTCCTTTCCCAAACAGAGCAGATGAATCACTGAACAGGCGGCTGTTGCCACTACAGTTGCAGTCAGACTGACAAGTACAGGTAAAGGGGCCATTTGTGCTTGTGTTTTATTTCTAGTCATCTGGAGGTTCTTTAATGTGGATAAATGAAGTATTTAAAATAAGATAGGAAAACTACCTAGGGGACAAGTCTGAGTGATGCAAAAATGTATCTTATTGATAATTATACAAAAGTGATCATGTTTTATCACGTGCACCTTGCAGTCAGCGTGAGATCAGGAAATCAGGGATGGATTAAAAATTGAAGGCAGTATGGAACAATATTCTGGT
This sequence comes from Serilophus lunatus, assembly GCA_013399895.1. Classification (NCBI taxonomy): domain Eukaryota; kingdom Metazoa; phylum Chordata; class Aves; order Passeriformes; family Eurylaimidae; genus Serilophus; species Serilophus lunatus. The sequence continues at coordinate 4,205,989 of VXBA01003202.1, forward strand.
TTATTACCAGGAGATTAAGAGACTTTAATGACCTGTCAATTTAGCAAATTAAGCAAGCATATGAAACAGCACAAAGAAACCTGAGAGTACTGTCTTTATAGCTTCAAAGTAGTGGGTGTATGTGGTAACTAATGGAGTGAAATGCCATCACATTCTTGCAGAAAGAACTGACTAAGAAATTAGTTTTCTGGATAGTAAGAAAGATCACATTACCTATCCATAGAAATAACTGTTAATCTGAAAGTAAACTGATTTGCAATTTAGCAGGGAAGAAAATAAGCCTTTGGATCAGTCTGGAGTGAGAAGAGCTTAACTGGGACTTCACACAGAGGAAGAGATTTTTGTAAAAGGTTAATTCTACTGTGCTTTAGAGGGCAACAGAAATCAAGGTAAAGACAGATGAATGATACCAGCACTCAGCTAAATGGAGAGCAGTAAAGACTCAAGCAGCAAAACACGTCAGATTGAGGAGTCTGGTTATTAGGAGCAAGAAGGGCACAGCACAAAATGTGAGTCTCAGTGAGAACCCCCAAACGTTCTCTGTGGTACAGACAGGGGCTGAGAGCTGAGATCATTGTAAAGCTGGGGCCAAATTAGTGAAGGAGCTGTGTTTAAATTCTCCTGAAGTTTGGAGACATTCAGAATCTTGCTTCAGGCTTGTTTTAAAATCTCTGCTGGTTTTAAGTAATGTGTAAATGGTTCGAGCCCAGCAATTACACTTACTTCACTCACTGAGAACTTTGAAGGTGTTTTCTTTTTTCCAATGACCAGTCCATTTTTAGGAAATTATTTGTCTATGCTGTGTGCTTCTTCCCATTTTAGAAAAACATGTAAATTTAAATGTAATTTAGTGATCTTGGTAGAATTTACAATCAGCAAAAAAAGCCACCAATTTATACAGTAAAATAACAAGGAAGCCTAAGGTCTGTGGTGTTTCATGTACCACGTGATGCACAACTTGCTCTGCTAATCATGGATTAATCTCAAAAGTGACAAAGATGACCCTTATTTAATGAGGTTAAATGACTTGGCAAAGATCACAGAGCAGACCCACGGCAAAGCTGAAAATAGTGCTTGCCCACCTTAGGGCAAGTCCTAAGCTTTAATCATTAAGTGACATTGATTTAACAAGGTTGTAAGTAGATGTCCTATTGCTGCTTTAAGGTTAATATTTTCTGAACATCCTGTTTCTAGAGACCTTTTTTGTGCTTTTAAATATTATTTTGCCATAGTGAGGCTTACATCATTGGAGTTTGTTTTAGTAGTGTGAAACATCTTAAATAAATGTATGTGGATTATAACTACAGTGGATTGACATTGTCAGAAAAACTAAGTCCAAAATAACTTCAAGGGAGACTTGCTAAAATGTACAATGCTGTGGGGGTTTTAAACATAATTTATTAATTGGGAAAATGAGTTCATTGTACTAGGATGATAGCTGGAAATAAGACCCCAAGTGCAAGAAAACAGGTTGTTTGAAGAGAAGCTTAGGTCAGATCTGGAGTCTCCCACCAGAACTAAAAGTAACACATGGGTGTGTGATGGATTGTGGCAAAGAAAAGTGATCCTGAGTAAGGAAATTGTCCCTATCAAAGTGCTGATCTTATCCTTGTTAAATGGCAACAAATTCCTGCCCAGAGTGAAGTGAAATCCACGTTATTTTATTTTCAAGAAGAACCAGGGATTGGAGCCCAGGAAATGCATCCCACTTTTGGGAAACAAAACAGGACAAGCATGGATTTCTGTCCAGATTCTTCATTCCCAGTTCTCTCAAAGACAATAAAATGCTCAAGGCAAAACAATTCAGTGGTAAATTGTTGAAGAGTCTTTTGACCAGAAAACTAATACAGTGTCCAATATAATAATATTCCAATATAATAATATTCCAATATAATAATATAGTGTAACCAGAAAAACAAACAAATTAATGACCTGCTTTAAAGAGGAAACTTAAAGCAGAACAGTATAATTTATACTGTTATACTTAATATAATATATACTATATATGTATATATATACCATATATATATATAATTTATACTAAATTATTTTATAATTTAGATTTTTATTAAAACGATGTCATGTGCCTTTCGTTAAACAAAAAATGGGACCCTGCAGCCAGGACTGGAAGGGCTCTGGCGTCCCCGCCTGAAGGTGCTTGGGAAGGGGACAATCGGTGGGTGACGACGTGACCCGGCCGGGATTGGCAGGAGCGGGGATCCCGAGTGCCCGCATCCCACGGGCGGGTGCGGAGCGGGGGATGGAGGGGGGGGNGGTACCCACGGAAACAAAGCGGCGGCAAAGCCACTGGGGCCGCCAGCGGGTGACACGGGCTGCCGGAGCCAGCGCGGCCGCCAGCGGGTGACACGGGCTGCCGGAGCCAGCGCGGCCGCCAGCGGGTGAGCCGGGGCGAGGGGCCCCTCACCTGCACAGGTGTGCGCGGACACGCACCTGCGGCAGCGCGGGGCTCGGAGCCGCTTTCTGGGTTAAAACTCCTCGTGCGGGTTGATTTATTTATTGCACAGGGCTGGGAGATGGATACGAGACGCTCTTTTCGTTCCATTCGGGGGTTTGTTGGTTTAATATCCGCAAATCGTTGCTACGCTTGGCGAACTGTCAGCGCTTTGAACTTATTCTTGCGGCGCTTGGGAGAACCGGGATGCAGCGGCCGGTGCAGATTGTGGATTATTGACCCCCCGATGCAGCCGATCCAATTCCACCGATAGCTGATATTACCCGCGGCACAGGGCTGGGATTGTCCAGTCCTGGGATAACTCCTTTTCTTCCCTCTCCCCTCCTCAGGACAATGGCTTCCGTCGAGGAGCGCACCTTCATCGCCATCAAGCCCGACGGCGTCCAGCGGGGGCTGGTCGGGGAGATCATCAAGCGCTTCGAGCAGAAAGGATTCAAACTGGTGGCCATGAAGTTAATACATGTAAGCTCTCCTTAACTGGTGTATCTTCTTTTTCATCCCGACTGCCCCCTTCAAACAGAGCAGCGTGCTCTAATGACAAATGTAGCCTTTGGAACATTGGAACCTAAGATTTTGGGAAGTCTTATTTTGGGTATTTTTTGGAAAGTTTCCAACTCTCAGCTCTGGCTAAATGCTTTAGACATGCTAAGCATGCTAATTTTAGTAACTTGATGCCCTTAGTCCGAAGGGAATATTCTTTCAGGTGCATCCTATGCCTAATAAATATCTCAGAATACTTTCCACAAATGCCAGGTCACATAGGCTGTCTGTATTGGCAACAGACACCCTGTTCAGTTCAGTTGTGGTGAGAGCAAACAGTTCAAATTCACACAGACCAAAAATGCTCCGAGGAAGATGCTAGAAATGCTGAATTTTGAAATGCGTGCAAAGTTTTTGGATTACCAGAGCTCTGTGCTTAATCTCTGTGATTTCACTATGCTCTTAAGTTCTTACAGTAAGCTTTGTTCTGTTTGTCTGTCTGGTTTTTAATGCAGGCCTCTGAAGACCTTCTGAGAGAGCACTACATCGACCTCAAGGACCGGCCCTTCTACGATGGCCTGGTGCAGTACATGCACTCGGGGCCTGTGGTAGCCATGGTGAGCTCCTGAGAATGAGGCTCAGCTCAGAAAAACACACTTTGTTTGTCTTCTCTGCAGTGAGATTGTGTTCAGTTCTATTTTAACTTTTAAAAGGACTTAAAAACCTAGATTCAAATACTGTAACTAGGAAGATGTGCTGTTCACTCCTTTTTTTTTTTAATCTTTTCTGTTAATCTTTCCTTTGAGTCAGTATGTTAAGGGGTAGAGGGGGAACCAAAGATGGACCTTGAGAAACAATTAACCTGCACAAAAGCCCCACTATGAAATGCCATGTATTAAGCAAGCTGATAAAGAATGATGGAATATTTTTACTATATTCCTAAGCTATAGTAACTTTGAAAATATTTTTCAGTCTGACTTCATTAGAAGCGATTTTCTCTTTTTCTCACTGATATTGTATTTGTGAAACAGTTGTGCATGAGCAGACAATTTTGTGAGGCTGTTTGCCATATTAGATTGAAAATTGCTCTTTCCTCATTCTGGGTGAGGAGGAAGATTGTGAAGAAGGAGAGAATGTCAGTAAATACTTCAAAAATCTGACAGAAAAATTGGAGATAAAGTATATCTCGCTCTTACAAGTACTCAGATAGTGATTTGTGCCATGATGGACAGTTCTGTGTCCTTGTGGAAAGTATGATTTATTTGCTGCTAAGATTTAATAATCTCAATGGATTCTTTTTTCTTTTAAGGTGTGGGAAGGTCTTAATGTGATTAAGACTGGAAGAGTAATGCTGGGGGAAACTAATCCATTTGATTCCAAGCCTGGCACTATTCGTGGTGACTTTTGTGTTCAAGTTGGAAGGTATATTTTAAAACTCCTGCTATCATTCCAAGACACTTACATGTTCAGTGGTATGTCATGATATTTGTAGGAACTGTGCTCCATCTTTCTCTTACCATGGAGCTACCATTCCCTGTGCCCATGTAATGTTATGATCTAAAGGTGGAGAGTGAGTTGTGATCCTCCTCTTAGGCAAAAATGAGGAGCAAAGCTGGGACTGCCTACACCAAGCCTGTTCCTCATTTACAGTTTTTTAAAGCTTCTCTCCACAATGGACATCACTTCAAAACAAGAAGCTTGCTTTGCTTTGAGTTTGGAAATTCTTTTACTCTTATATCCACCTTTTCTTTTCCTAGGAACATCATTCATGGAAGTGACTCTGTGGAAAGTGCTGAGACAGAAATCAATTTATGGTTCACCCCTGAAGAACTGGTTGATTACAGAAGCTGTGCTCATGAGTGGATCTATGACTAACACTGAACCTGTATCTTCTGGCTTATCCCTACTGCCTGTGGGCAGCTGCCAGCCTCTAGCTATTCCAAAGCCCAGGTAGAAACCTCAAAATCTGTGAGACTGCTCTGTTGTGAATGTTAAATAGAGTCAGGGTTTCCTGCTGCTTTGATTTTAAAGCTCTCACGTTATAGACGGAATTATAGTTTTACAAAGCTGCTTCTGGGGTTGAGAGATATGAGATTAAAACAGAGCATACAACACATATCAGTTCCTGAAACATAGGGAATGTAGTCATATAGTCAGAGAGAATTCTGGTAAAAAGAAAAAAAAACATTTTGGTAAAAAATTATTCAGTAGTTCAATATGCAAATGGCTCAGTGTCAGAGGTTAACTTTGCTATGTGAGTATATTGATAATATTGAAATGCTGAGGAGTGGACTTGAGATCAAGTGTGTCCTCACGCCCAAAACAGCTGCAGAAAAAAGCCCATTTCTCCCCCCAGAATGCTCTGTCCCTGGACAGAGGTCACCTCTGATTAACATGACAACTGGTCTCCGCAAAGACACTGTTCCAACTTGCTTTTTCCTCCCCCCAACATAGGATTTATTTAGCATTTTAAGGAAAGATTAACCAGCCAAGCTTTATGAAATACCCTTTTATGTAAAAAGGAGATTAATGTGAGGATGGATGAGGGAGATCTACCTTCAGCCACTTCACTGCAACCATCCTCTGATATTGCATAGAGCAATAAGTGATGTTTGTTTTGCTGGCTGAACAGCTGATAATTTAGATTTGTTCTCATTTATGTCCTTTTCTCCGTAGTCAGAACTACAAAGCAAACTGTCCTTGGATAAGGTGTTCTAGAAGTGACTTTGGTGTTATCATTTTGTATGTATTTAATGATGTAAAGAAGTGCAGTATTTCAGTAGAGGTCTCTGCTTCAATCCCAGAAAACCATCGGCTCCTTGCACAACTTTTAACAGCAAAGTTGCAATGAATGAAGAACAAGTTGTGATTGATATTATGTATTTATTTACCTGCAACATTTTATTTGCTAAGAGAAAGTTTCGTGCAATTAGTTGTTCAAACCCAGCGACCTTTTTTCTCCTACAGTGTTTCAAATACTGAACTATGCAACGTCTGCTGAACTGAATGCTTGTGATACTTTCTGGAGATATTGAGCTCCTAAAAAAGAGATGGTACAAAATGAAACATTTGATGTTTCTTAAGTGAAATAAAAGGAAATTTTAATTATATTGTCTTATATATCATCAATGAGTATAAGGAGAGGGGACAAATTCCCCAAGTATGTAGGTGAGGCTGTGAGCTTCTCTTCTGAAAATATCCACTATTCTAGAAGATAAATAGTGAGGTTAAAGGTTGTTGGATGAAAGGGAGTATGTGACAAACCTGGACACAAGATGAGTAGTCTCCAGCTCCATTTTTGCTTGAAGGGTTACTTGAGATTTCTTCTTCTTGATTTGTTTCTACAAAACAGAGATATGTGGGTTATCTGGAGATGTGGTTTTGTCAGAAAGCTGCTGATTAGTATTTTTAACGTGATGAGACTGGGAGGAGTTGGAGTTCAGTGTCTCAGCGAAATGCAACCCTCCTGCACAGCTGAGGTGCCTGAGCAGGTCCAGTGTCACTCCCTGTTAAACCACGAATTGGCCCGTCAATAAAACACGTGCTGTGCAAGGGCTGCAAAGGGTCTCTCATTAATGTCCCACCTGCAGTTACGGTGTACAATTATAACTTGCTCAGGAAAAGGTGTTTTGTAAACTAGTGAAGAGTAAATTGGCATAAGCATCGTAAAAAGCAACAACACTCTTCTCGTTGTGACACGGGTACAGTGGCGGCGGTGGTTTACACCTGTGTTTTGACACTTCGCAGCTCCATCTGCCCGCATCGCAGCAAAATTACCAGTAACACCTGAAAGTACAAGCCAGCAACAAGTGGTAAAAGATGATTTAGTTAAACACCCGCAACCATTTCCCTGCGTTAAAGGCTTAAAGCCCCTATTGCTGGAGCTGTAAATTAATAACCTTAGAGGCAGCGAAGGCGACAGGTGCGGCCGGGAAGAGCCCGGCCAAGAGGCGGCCCCGGGAGGGCAGCGCCCGCCGGGCACAGCAGCAGCAGCAGCAGCAGCAGCAGCGGCGGCGGCGGCGGCGGTGACAGTCCCCGTCCCGTGCGGGGCCGCTCCGCGCTGGCGGCCGCGGGCGGGCGC
>VXBA01003202.1:4213162-4227016 GCA_013399895.1 Serilophus lunatus
CACGTGGCCGCGGCGGGCGGGGCGGTGCCGCCATGGTGGGCGACCTTGAGGGCGAGCCCGGTGCCGTCCCGCAGCGCCATGGCCGGGAACGGGGAGCGCACATTCATCGCCATCAAGCCCGACGGCGTCCAGCGGGGGCTGGTCGGGGAGATCATCAAGCGCTTCGAGCAGAAAGGGTTCCGCCTCGTCGCCATGAAGTTCGTGCACGTAAGTGCCCGCGCCCCCGGTGGGGAATTGTCTTCCCGCAACACGCCTTCCCTTCCCTGCCAAAGTGGAGGTTTTAACCTTCCTTCGCGGCTTTTGCTGCGTCAGAATGGGAGTCTGGTGGCGGATGCGCTGGATCGCGCCAGGCTGAGCTCCTTGCTCGGCACACGGTCTGTCTCCCTTGTCCAGAGGAAATAAATTCTGCTCCGGTGGTTTAAACGCAACCCGGCTGAGAGGTGAAACGACCTTGATTGAAAGGTTGTGTTGGGTAACATCACCCAGGCAGCCCGTGCTCTGCTTATCGCTGAGGTTACTGCAATGCAAAGAGAGAATATTGACAATTCACAACGCTGCCGCTGCCACAAAGAGCGATGGGGCTCCATTAGGAGCTTCCATTGAAACCTGCAACAGCACTGCAGCCTCACCGAGAACATTAATGACTGGGGAATTCAGTCACTAATGGCACAGTCTTACAGCAGTAACAGCTTTTATGATATGAGAATCTATTTAATGTTGTATCTGCCCTTTTAAAGGCCTCTGAAGACCTTCTCAAACAACATTACATTGACCTGAAAGACCGACCTTTCTTCCCTGGTTTGGTTAAATACATGAACTCTGGACCTATTGTGGCCATGGTAAGTGGCTTGATTTTACTTAGACGCTGCTGTCTTGAATATATTTGTCTTAAATAGTCCAAAATTTTGTTACAGAAACACTTTATCCAGCTAGCCAGAAACCCAAAACGATGTACTTGCTCCAGTAGAATGTCCTGTTTTGACTCTGTACCTACCTAGCAGCACCTGGAGTTGAGGGTGTCCTTATCCTGCCAAAAATGTTTTGAAGTTGGCCTTGTCCATTCATTAACTTTGTAAATTAACTCCCTTCACTGGAGTAACAATGTTGCTGCTTCTTTCTATGCCTTTCTCCCCTAGTCACCCCTACAGGCCTAAGAGAGAATCTACCAGGAAAGGTGAATTTTTTTAGTGGTAGAGCTCTTGTTCCTTTGCAAAGTACATTATTAGCAATAATACAATACACTGGAGATTAATCATCATGGATTAAATGGATTTGTCTTTTTTCCTTAAAGGTATGGGAAGGACTCAATGTGGTTAAAACTGGGAGAGTAATGCTGGGGGAAACAAACCCTGCAGACTCAAAGCCTGGTACCATCCGTGGTGACTTCTGCATTCAAGTGGGAAGGTTTGTGTTCAGCTTATTAAGCAAGATGCTACTCACTGTTCAACTGCCAACATTAAAAATTGGTGGTAGCCTTTTATCCTAGAAAGCCAGGAGTGTTGGTAGATACCTGAATCTGATGGTATTTTATTTGCAGGTCACAATCCATAATTGCTTCTTAAGAAAATGGTACAAAAGTGACTTTGTTTGAAATCCAGCTCCTCCTCAGAGCAGCACGTAAGCTCAGGCAGGGCTGGTGCAGAACAGTAGCTCTAGTGACCCTGCTGAGCAAAATTAGCTCTTAGAGTAGGGCTGTTGGAATACTGTACCTGAAACAAAAGTTGTAGTCTCGCAGCTCTAGATGCTTCAGCCAAGCTTTTGCATATACAGAATGAGGAACTGAAAGTGTTTTTACAGAGGGAACAATGTTTGTCCCTTCCTCAGGAACATCATCCACGGCAGTGACTCCGTGGAGAGCGCGCAGAAGGAGATCAACCTGTGGTTCAAACCCTCAGAGCTCATCGACTTCAAGCCTTGTGCACATGACTGGATCTATGAGTGATGGGCTTCCACAAGGATTTGTGCCTTCCAACACATGATCTCATTCCAGCTGCTGACCTGGGAGCAACCATGGTTGTACCTTAGTGCTGAAAGTGACTGTCAAATAAATGGGTGTGAACTAATTCCTTGTGGTGCATTCACTTACAACAGACCCCGTGTTCAAATATTTCTATGAGTCATTTTAGGCATTCACTATTTCCCCTCTGGCAGAAAGAATAGTTTAGAAATGTCATGTAAAGGCACATCAGAATAAAAGCCTAGAGTTGAGCACAGCTGCTTTGAAGGCTGCTGGAGCCATGGCAATGGCAAAGCCAGGCTGCAGAAAGAGCTGAAGGGAGGCTGGAGCTGCTTCCAGTACAGCAGAATGAACTAGAGAAAAAAGGGGATACTACAAGATTTCCCTCCTTACACAGAGATTAAAACCAAATGACACAAGGCCAAGTGCAAAGCTTGTTCTCTGTCAATGCTTATTTAATGCCATCTTCTCATTCAAACCCTTAACCTTGTGCTCAGCATCTCACAAAGTTTATCAGTGGTCAGACCAACATGCTCAGTTACTTAAAATATTCATGTTTTATAAATTGTGGATAATTTTCAATCTGCATTCTCTTGAGAGAAACAAGCTGGAGTGCATTTATGTATGTGCCAAGTAGTGTCTTAAACAAAACAATCACTATGCAGAAAAAGACTTTTTATAGTTTTTATTTTGTGTAAAAAAGGCAAATTTAGTGAATTATTTTCATCTTGTACACAAAGTTATAATTTTAATGCTTTTCACATCCATGCTGAAAATCTGCAGTCTCGTAAAAATGAAAGTAACATTAATTTCTCCAAAAGCATTTTTTCACTGAGTTATGTACATTGCATGAGAAAGCCTTAAATACTCTCCCATTGACCACACAAATTACCAAGAAAATAAAAGATTAAATTTGTACAGATATTGATCTATATATCAAATACATACAGAAATGATGTAAAAATCCCATTTGTTTAACGTTGATTCCCGCCCCAACGTTTTCCCAGGGGCCAAAGCTGATGCCTTTTTTCTGTATAAATGGCTGTGGCTTTTTCTTTTAAATACGAAAAAAATCAAAAGGAAGAAAGATTCATCTGAAATCACAGTTTTTTAAAATCCCTTCCCAATAAAGGATTGTTACCAAATATATTAGCACCATTGTACAAATATTGACGGGAGGGTATTCACATCACATAAAACAACAATAAAAAACCAAACAAACACTGAAACCCGTGTTAGTATCCGTAGAACAAGGAATCAATAACTGCTGTAGCTTTCCTCAGATGCAGCAAGGAACAGGTTAGAGAGTTGTTACTTAAAATAACATAAAAATCAAAGATCAGCAGAGAGATTTTGAGCAATTAGAAAGGGGCAGCGGCCAAGTGAGGGACAGGACTTGTGCTCCCCCATGGTCATAAAAACCTGCTGTGCCAAATGCTGAAGTTAGTCCGACCCCATTGAAGGTTTCAGGTGTCCAACACTTGCTGCTCTCTTAGCCAAGTACCAGGGCTTAAAGCCAAATAAAAAGCCCCAGAGCCGTGTGAATGCTTTGCAAACCCGGGGAGCTGCCACTTGGACACTTGTGAGACCACTCCACAGCCCTGGGAGAGCCTTGCTCGGGTTTTCCTTTCCTTTCCTGTCCTAAGCAAGGGGCTTCGAGCAGTTCCATGTGTGCTTTGCTTAGGACAGATGTTGCTGTACGTGACAATTACACAATTTAGGCATATTTTGCATTCAGAAACACGAAAGACATTTCACCAACTCCTGAAGTCACACAGGTACCCGAGAACACACGTCACCTCACAGACTTTAGTGTTTGAAGAAGAATATAAAGACTGACAGACTTCAACAGATTCTTACATTTCTCTGACAGAGGAAGTGTGTTAAGGACTAATTTTCCCTCTTGACATTTGACGACTGTAACTCCAAAATCAGGGATGAGCCTGGGCAATACTCAGGAGCCCAAGGTTTAGTGACCTGGCAACACACCTCACTCACCAGGAGCCCGAGCTTCGACACTGTGAAACAAATTAATGCAACAGTTTTTCTACTGAAGTCAGAAGCTGTTGATGAGAGAAAAAAGACTGAAAACCTTGTTCCAGCTGACCGGGACAATCTGCAAGTTGCTGCATTAAAAAAATAAATAAATCAATAGTGCTGTACTTACCAAACTAAATCAATGCTTGCAGAGCTGGATTTTACAGCAGGTTAAATTGAGAACACAGGAAAAAAAAACATAATCAAGGCTCAAAGAGTCATTACAATGGTCTCTAATCCTACTTCTTCAATCCAGGCTGTTCAAAAGAAACATCATGGGTGGGTGAGAATCTGAGATAAGGTATTTGAAGTCTACCCGGCCTGACAAAGTCCTTTTCATGGCTATTTTAGAGAGCTAAAATGTCTTTACCACCTGAAGTTACGGATACTTCTAATCCGATCATCAGATTCTGTCAATAGAAGAAGCTGTTGTTAAAAAGGGGTCGTCACTTAAGAAATTTTACCAGTAAGGGAGAAAAGAATTCCAGACATTCCTACACTATACAGGACATGTTTTACTTCCAGTAGTAAATACAAAACTTTACATAATTAATCCCTCTTGCATAGAATGAGGTAAACCTGTGCATATCACCAATACAATGTACCCAAAGTTAGAGCAATATTTTTTAGAAAATAATCAAATTGCTGGTTTTCAACTTTCTATGCACTTTTTTTTTTGTTTTAAGCTCGAACAACAATATACAAAAATGGTCTCCTGGGGCTGTGTGGGTTGATATTCTTAAAGCATTTTTTAGGCTGTAGGAACATAGATGTTAATAATTTTGATGGATTTTTCTTTAAGCCCTAAATTATGGTCAAGAGTCAGATGATCGTTGTACTGCTCTGAAGGGGACCTGTGAAGACCCAGAAGCACTTGTAGAACATATGCAGTTAATTCCTGAGAGTTTAGTTAATGAACCTTACTGGTAAAAGCTAAAGCTCTTGATGCACATTTTTTCCAGTCACAGCTCTGTAGGGCTGTTTAACCACTTCACTCATCAACTCCATGAATGAGATCATTTACAAAGATGTAAAAAGGTTAAAAATATGGAAAGAGAAAATCCAAATCATTAAGAGCTCCTGCAAAAAAAGTATGTTTTCTACTGGTCACCATTTTTACCCTTCTATGTGACTTCTGCCTTGTAAAAATCTAGACTGTTGAACAGGTGGGGCTAATGGCATACCTGACTTGAGAATTCCAGGCAACAAGCAAATCCAGTTCATGAATTCTATACTGAACAATACATGATTTTATACTGTTCTCAAGTCTCAACTCCCATATTACACTATTGCAGCAAGACATGAATATTGCAGGCTATGCAGGACTGAACTAATTTAATGCACAATGTACGGCTCCTTTCAGCTCACCTGAAACCACGTGCAACATCAGTTCTGAATGTTCACAGATAAATATTTAAGAGGGTAAGGAAACATCTAGGGCTTTTTGAATGGAAAAAGATAGTCAGAAGAATACTCACAAGTTCCTTCCCACCACCAAGGCAGTCCTTAGTTACTGTCCGTTTAAGCTGCTTCTTCAGTCAAAATTCAGAGCTAAAACTAATCTTCCAAAATGAGGGAATTTTCTGAAGTTCCAGTTTGGCATAGGGCTCTGTAAACATGTGCTGAAGCATTCCAAGACTACAGACATTCATGTACAGACAAGAGCTTTGTAGACCCAATCCAGTGCCCACTGCAGTCGATGGAGACAAGGCTACTGATATAAATGGGCACTGAATCAGACCCTAAGGAACATTAAAAACCAAAACCTTATATAAAAAAAGGTATTTTAAACTAAACATCTTGAAAAGTTAAAATCTTCCACGGGTGATGGCTCCGTTGCACTTGGGGCTACTCACTGAGTAGAGCTTTACAGGACTATCTTCCACACACAATTTGTGCCTCTAAATTAGGGCTGAAACGCCTTATTTTCACAATAAAAAACAGAGGCGTGACCAGTGCAGTTCACAAGAGTCTTAAAAGTCTCCCAACTTGTACCAAAAAGGTTCATTTGTTATGATAGTTCATTTGTATTTGCAACTATATCTTCCTCCAACCACTTCCCACAAACATGCTAATTAAACTTTAATCTTACCAAAAAATTAGAATTTCAGTTCTTGTTAACAATGCACAATAAATCTGAACTTGAAAATATTACAAAATTCTTTCAAAATCTTCAAATACAACACAAAAGTGTCCGTTTTTTGTTTGTTTTTTTAATAAATTGAAAAATCTTTTTCACTAAAATAGTTTCCCCGCCCTTCCAAAAAATTCAGAACTGAGTCTTACTCATCTACAGTCAGCAAAGTGCCCCAGGCACAGTCACCTGAACTGCACCATCCAAGTGGGAAAAAAAAATCAGTCAGTGTTGGAGAAAGGCTCGTTTCCTATCACCAATCCTCTGCCCTCACTCCTCTGAGCTGCCTCATGGTTCCTGTTTGATGTAGTAACTGGCAGATCCGTTGCTCTCCTGGTCAGATGCTCCCTGAAGGAAGCTGTACTCTTCCCCATCCAGCAACTCTTCCTTCAGCTGCAGTGAGGTCACTACAAATCAAAAATCAACAGTAAAAATCTATAAAATTTCAAATGCAATTTTCCTTAAATTTATTTAATATCGTCGAAAGTTGGATCAGACCCCAGATTCCTCACTTTCTTATATTCTGCATTTCAGTGATTCTTTAATACTCAGGATCCCACAGAAAGCAGATCCTTTCTGACCATACACTGAACTTTTAAGTCATGCCCTAATTTCAACAAATCACTTATAATACCATATTCTCTACAGGGTTTTCTCAAGATCTTAGTATTTTAAAGCACTGGTTTAAGAAGGTAACAGGTTAACAGCAATAATGACTGTTGCTCAGAACAACACTTACTTCACTCTTTACTGTTGGCCATTTCCAAACTACAATTCACATTACTTAGCCCAGTTACTGTAAACAGTCTATGTGAGACAAGGAAAAACACAGACAGACATTTCCCAATCCACCATTAAAATTTTAAGACTCCAGAAGGTAATTTTCATTCAAGCAAAATAATTTTTGTAGTTTTAATCTTCTCTCTTCTTTCTTTTGTCAAAAGAAAATAGAAATGAAATCTAAGACATAAAAAAAAGATGTTATGAATAGCAATAATGTCATAATTACTTTGCAAATTCCATTAATGAATAGTGACAATCATCAGAATATGAGCACAATGAAAAGAACACCAAAACATGTAGATTTTCATTAAAGGTGCAGTACCCACATTAAAGGGTTGATTATACAAAAATAAATGATTCTCTATGACCAAATGAATGAGAAAAGTATTAAAGCTTATAACTACTGAATATAAAGTTTATTTACATTATCATTGTATCTTGAAATGCAGAAATATGCAAGGAAAGGGAAAAACCCCCAACCCTTAACCTGCTGCAACTGTAGTAATTTACAAACCATTTGATTATTCCTTTATAAATGTTCTATGCCATCTTCTATGTTGAAACAAGCTTTTGTGCTAAATAAAAATAAAATTTGTAAACTAAGATAGCGAAATACGTCAAAAGTTGCAGCATAATTCAAGCTCTCATCTCTTTCTTTAATAGATGCCTCCTTCTACTACATGGCCCAAAATCCCTTCCTTATTATTTTTCCCCTCAAGTACTTTCTCCTGTATTATGCCCAGCTCTGATCAAGATTCCTGATCTGTGGATGACAACAAAGTGCTGTCTAAATAAGACACACAACTGGTTATGCTGGATATGCTGCAAAACCTTAAGCAAAGGCTATACAGAGGTCAGGGATACAAATTGAAACCCAGCAGGTATGTTCTCCTTCTCTGTCCCCAGCAAGAAGCTTCTGCACCATGATTTGGATTGTCTCTGGCTAATTTGAACCAAATTTGACATTTAACTATTTAATGATGCTTTGCTTCATTTGTCCCTATTATACAGCTTTTAACTACAATCCTCCATAGCAAAAGCTTAGTTACAGCTACATATCAAGTTCTCTAAAAGAAGAATAAAAAAACCTTATAGAAGTCATCTGACTGAAGGAAAAGGCATGCAGATGGGCATCTGAGACATTAAATTGTCTCAGTGATTTACCTGGAGACAACAACAGACTGTGTCTGATGGCATAATATTCAAAACCCCCCAAATCAATGCAAAATGAAGCATTGTGGACCAGAGGTCAGGAGAGTCTCTGGGAATGGCCTCCAGACTGGCTATAGGCTCTTTTTAAAAGTGAAGCTGTCCAAAAGTTGAATTTCAGTTGAATTTCAGGAACTGTTCAATCATTTCAATGACAAAGATGCCAAGTACTCGTGCACACTACAGCAGAGCTGTGACTTTGCTAGAGAGCAAAACCACTTCACACAAACAAGATGAAGAATTGCTGAAACTTTGTCCTGTGCTTATGACAACACAAAAGGGGAAAAAACTGGTTTTGAGTTTGAGATATCTCATGGACAAGAAGTTTCAGAGCAGATGCCCTTTTTGTTACTAATCTTACACTGCTTCCATTCAAAGCCATGTAAGCATCCCCTGGACTGTGCCTACATCCATCCTACAACTACTGGAACATGAGGCAGTGCATGATGCTGAGGAATATGCACATGAGTAATGAGTTTTGGCTGTTCTCAAACATGTTCTGAACTTGTTAGATGGTATCAGTTATGCACTCCTCCCCTCTAGACCAAAAAGGTGTGGTCTTGCTGGTTTCAATTTAAACACAAACATCCTCGGGCAATGACAAGGCCACATCACAAATAAAACTAACTGTTCATCCTCACCAAAACCCAGAAAGTTGGAAAATTCCTTCCTATTGATCATAGAAAGCACTGAGTATCAGAAACCAAAGAACACAGGTGCTTCACAGGAGCTCTGAGGTCTAGGACACAGAAATCCAGACAGTGCACATTTGTGCACCACACAATTCATATCTAGATTTGCAGTGAGAGAAGAACAATTGTGCAGGAATAAACACTCTGGAATGCTCCCAAGCAGAGCTCCTCTTTTGCATCAAAGACTGTTAAAAAGGCCAGTAGAAAGCTGAAATGAAAATAAAGGAGTCCTTGAGAAGTGCTGAAAGGTTTGCAGAAGAGAGTAAAGATTTGTCCTGAGAGTCTTAGGGTGTCAGGGAGATTCCTGTGTCCCAGTCTGTTAATGGATAACACACGGACAAGAGAAACTGTTCTGGATGTATTCCAAAGGCAATGAAAAGTGCTGACATGGCAGCCTATGCAGACTAAGGTAAATTTCAGGGAGTAATCAAGCAAATCTGAAGCTAAATTTATCAACCTGGAAACTGTTCTGCAGGGAAAGCATCATCCAGTTGGACTCAAAGATTGTATTGCTACAACATCTTTGACAGCAATAATTTGTTTACGTGCTGCAGATGTTAGGAAAAGGGAAGAGAAAAAATTACCGATCTTGGCAGTGAATTCCTATAATTGAAGATTGATTAAATTACATAAACCGTCTTTAAATAGGCTCAAAATTTTAATCTACTTCCTCAGTATTACTGATAAATGAATTTTTAAGAGAGTTCTTTCCTGCTCACTCATATAGATGCACAACTATAGTCTTTCAAATATATTTTCTATCTCGATAACTCACAAAAATTTCAATTAACATTCTAAAGATTTTATCAGAAAAAAAGTTACCTGGGAAAATAAGGCAAAAATGCTTATTTACTGCATATAGTTACTTCCTCCGCAAAAGATAATCCACACTAACTTGCTGGTTACATCCAATATTCCCAAATCCACATTACCATTCAGTTTTACAGAGTGTATTTTCGTGTTTTAGAACCCTGCAGAGCTCCTCTGTGGTTCTCAGCAACCTACAATAACAGCCTCCTTCCTATGAAGGAACAGCTCTGTTCTAAGCCAGCTGCAACCTTGTCCTATGATTAATTCGGTGATGTGGTGCATCAGTGAGAATGAAAATCTCTCTAACAGAAAAAATAAAACCAACTAAAATTTAAAGGGAAAAAAAAAAAGGCAAAAAGAAAGATTTGATGAGTCAGCACGTGAGAAGCCGGACCGTGTGTAGCTCCCACCCTTGTCCATCATTTCCCTTTGCAGTAACAAACTGCTGTGACCAGTTACCTGTTTGGAGGCTGGGACTGAGCTCTTGGCTAGTCCTGGGAGGCTGGAAGGCCTCTGGGGCTGTCTGTGCTGGAAGGGCTCGATACGGAGGAGGAGCCAACTCGTCATCCCCAGAGAAGCTCCTCCGCACCTCACCTGCCAGGGGTGGGCTGGACAAACTGACAGGTTTCTTCCCAACTGGTATCTTCCTCTCTAAACATCAAGTCAAACTAAAATAAACGCTTGGGTTAAAGTGCATCAGGTAACTCTGACTGTTCACTGAGAAATCACTCTGATTTATGTTCGGCCATTCTGGAAAACAAGGGCCTGTGTGTGGCACCCTTCAGTTATTATTGGGAATATTGTTCTCAATAACCACATTTTAGTGGTTTAGTTCTATGGACTGGCTGGTAGAACTTCCAGGGCACTGCTTAACACCATGACTCACTTATTTCAAACTCTATCAGGGATATATAAATGCTTTAAATTGCTTCTGCAGCAGCTACACTGCACAGTCATACACATTCCTCTGGGCTGGACACCCAAAGGTATCTTGGCTCAGTTGGAAACTGCAGTTGTTCCAGCATTTGTCACTAAGAGACAGAGGGATGGTTCTGGGGAAATAATCCTCTCCAAATGAAGTTTATCACCTCCAAAGTCCTAGTGTAAAAATACACACTCTATTCTCTTAGAATGGCTTTTCCCATTTTTACAGTGCCTTGCCAACAAACATTTCAGTGTGTAGAAAAAATAACATCTAAAATGCCTTCAAATAATTAAACACTGCATTAACAAAAAAATGTTGTGAAAACGTTTTCCATACAAATTATTATCATGTTTCCCCTTTATCACTAAGATGTTCCCATTCTATGCCTGAGGCAATTGCTCTGTGATATCAGGGATACAAGCTCTGTAACACATCACTGCTTTCAGCTATATCAAAACTATGGCTGCTAATGCTTCAATCTTGCCAGCACTGTCAAAAACAAAAGCCTAGCTTTTAAAATATCAAGGTCAAATTATCATTTCAGGAACCTTATTCTGATATATATACCTATGAGAAAGCTGACAATCTGAGGAGATACTGCATCCTTCATTATTAATTAATTGTCTAAGCAAACTGGGAAATTACCCTTGAATTCACCTGCACAGCCTTCTGAGCAGCAGGCACACAGTGCAAAACCCTGTACACTGAAATAAAAACTATTGGAAACAGAATTGGGAGCAATTCCTAAGTATTCCCAAAAGCATTCCCCAAATGTTTATGATGCAATTGGTTCTCCTTCCCACTGAATACGTGCTGTCAGTAAGGAGGGGACACACTGCAGCAGAAATCTGCATCATTACACACAGCAGAATGACTCAACGACATCCTGGGCTGTGCTGTGGGTGCAGGAGAAAAATGGGTGGAAATAACCCCTCTCTGCTAAAAAAAAATCTAATCTAAGACATACACAGAGTTTCCTGTTAATCATTTGTGGTTACTTTACATGTTACCACAAAAGCATCACTGCTGCATAATATATTTTTATGACTGAAATCCTTTATAAAATAACATTGGTTTTTATACTTCCAAGTGCTGAACAAGAAAAAGCTACAGAAGGCATTTTTTCAGTATTATTTCCTGTGACTCAGCACTTCATTGCCATATCCTACTTAGAACAAACCCATGTAGGAGGCAGCCAGTTCTAACTGTTCATGACCTTGTTCTCTCATCTTCTGATGATTAAGAGGCTTTCTTAGTATTGAGTAAACAGTCCAAAAAACTATCACAAGTTCGTCCTTGCTTCCACAGCCAACATTTACTTCAGGTTAGTAAGAAATGAAGAACAAATTCCACTAGAACAAATCTCTTTCCTATGGCACTAGATAAGAATTCACTTTCTAGTGTTTGTGTCACAATTAATGTAAGAGAGATGGCAAGAAACTACCAGAGGTATCAGGTGGAAGGAGAGGGAGGAGGAGGGAAGGAGCAGGATGGTCCAGCACAGCCTGCTAAACAAAATGTGCTCAGACAGTCCAGAAACATATCCTATAGAAGGGTAATGACAGAGCTATATTTCCCCAGCTTAAAGCAACACTCACAGCTTTCTGTGCTAATTCTCAAATCAGGAGTTCTTCAGTATCTGAATATTATTTAAAAAATACTGCTGCAAGCTTCTGAGAAGGACCTGGGTTTTACTGTTTATTTCCTCCAACAGTGGGAAGGAGAAACAGCACAACATTTGAGGCACCTAGGAACAGGCTGAAGAATTTCCCAGACACCTGTTTCATCTGTAGCACCCCTTAGTCAACTTCTGTTCATGTCATAAGATGAACACAGCAAAGGTTGTTTTCTCAATTATTAGTGAAGAAGGTTCCAATTTGCCTCAGTAGATCCATTCACAAATGTATTAAAGATAAGGCTTTAATTCCTCACATTAGTTCTACGCAACAACAAAATAATCTGGAAACAAATCTAAATAAATCAAGATAATTTGATTCCAAGAGAATCAATTTCTGTGGAAACAACTTGAATACTTCAGATTCTCAGAAACAACCTTATTATGCCTTACTGTGACAAGAACAGTCACATACAGAAATGCTGTTTATTGGTCCTGAAAGTAAAAATGTAAAAGCCTTATTTGCATAGATGCTTAATATAAAAAAATAGGTAAATAAGTAATTTTCTGTTTCAAAGAGGAATCAACAAGATAATTTAAATTTTCTACAGCTCGTTCTTTCTGATCCCAGTAACTTGGTACTTTTATGTTTCCACCTGTGTCATGAAGAACTGTGTCAATATCTGAGTATTTTGTACAAGGCAGTACAACTATACAGTCAATGTATTATTTATCTGATGTCTGAATACAAAAATACTGTAACAGTTGTCCACCCACAATTCATAGATTATTATTAACAACACCTAGCCTACCATAAGCTATAAAATTGGTTATTCTCAATGAAAAAGTTCCTTTTATGGCATACTGCACCTTTAAGCATAACATCTGTTCAGACACAAACATTTCCAATTAGAACAGGGAACTTAGGGAGGGACCACAAACTTTAAAACAACAGGAAAAGTGCAAATACTACTTGGTCACCCACTTTTCTTATGTCCTTTGTACTGTTGTGATTTAGCTTTTTTCTTCTGTTTGGATGAACTTGACTGGCTGTCTCTTGATGCTGCAAAAAATTAAGAATTCAAAATTTAGTATTTTTGAGAAACACTTCAGAATGGGTCACTGCTGCTCCACAGTTACAGAATTTTTCCTCTGTAACTGAACAAAGGCAGAATATCTTTATGTGGAAAAATAACTGGCATAACACTACTATTATTACCTCTCATTAACCCTAACAGTTATCACTTATTATCACTTGATCTGACAGGACAAGTTTTGATGCAATAAATAAAAACACAGCCTTCCCATATAAATGCTTCTGTCCATGAACAGCTCTGCACACATTGACTCCCACCTGTAGTGGGTTGAAAAGGGAGGGGGAGGTACAGGGGAGGTGCTGGCAGGTTCTTGGAGGGAGCGGGGAGGGGAAAAGGGGACGGGATCCCCCTGTTCTCAATGTAAACCCTGGTTTTTCAGGTTTTTTTCCTTCCCTCGCTCCCCTCCCTGATTCACTGCGGCTCCCAGGAGCCCACGGTGCCGGTGCGGGCTCCCCCACACCCCCCACCTGCGGGCGGGGGGGAGGGGGAAGCTCGATACACAGCCCCGGCCGTGCGGGTGGCAGCGTGGCCGCAACAGGTCCCTCCCGGCGCGGGGCAGCCCCACGCCACCACGGGAGTGCCCTGAGGGCGGCGC
>VXBA01003202.1:4227262-4250643 GCA_013399895.1 Serilophus lunatus
AAGTTCACTCTCTTTGGCTTCCTGCAAAGCTGGAGAGCAGCAGCACGGCTCCCCCTCTCCTACTCCCAGGCCTCGTGGCTTGACTCAGCCCACCTCCATCGGCATTGGAGCCACACGAGCACAACTACAGGTTGAAAGCTTCCCCAAATAACATCCCGGGTTGGGGGGAGAACCTTTCACTGTGTTGTGTTTTTCAGAGATTCCAAGGGCTGGGAGTTGGCTACCACCAGAGAGGGAGAAGAAGTGGCTCTTCCCTTCCACTGCTTCTCTGTAGCCAGTTTGGCTGGCCTTTGAAAGCAGTTCCCTTATTCCTTTTTTTCTTTGTTTTCCTTTTTGTGGTTTTGTTGGGTGCTTGTTTTTTTGTGTTGAGTCTGGGGTTCCCTTAAACTATGTTTCCTTTGAGCTCCAGACAAATAAAGTGTTTTCACTGTTGTCACATTCTGTCATTCTTCTCGTCATTATTAAGAGTGCCCCCTAGTTAATATTGTGGTGCTTAAAACCACCACACCACCAAATTCAGTAGGTTAAGCGGATATATTGGCAGTCTTAAAGCAATACAAATTCTCAGTGGTACCACCCAGAACTAACAAGAAACAGGCCTTTCCCCTGCATCAAACAAGCATCTTCTGGCACTGAAAAACAGTAATGGTCACAGAAACACTCAGAAGTACTTCAGAAGTCAAAGCATGAGAGATCAGAACTGTGAACTGGAACTTTCAACCACTAGCAATAATTTGTTCTATTTTTGTTATGCCGGGGGACCCAACTTGAACAGAAGAAAAACCAAGACCCTTGAAGTTTATTTCCAGTATTCACAAATCAGGAACTTACACTGTGGTGCTGGAGGCTGGAGCTGGTATCCAGTGAGCTGACACCATCCCACGGGATAGAGGTCTGGGGACTCACAATCCACCCACTGATCATACTCATCTTCCCACCCATCAAAGTGTATCCTCAGAAGCCGATGGATAATGCGAGTTACTGTGGCCACACACACCAGGCGAGGTTCCATCAGATCAACAGCCTCCAGTTTCATTCCAACATGAAATCCATGGTTTGGAACTTCCTGGGAAAGCAAACAAGCAAGGCAAACATCAGAAAACAAACGTTAATGAGGAAGGCTTAAGCACGCTGAAGCAAGTATTTCAACTTAATATGGAAAAGAACAAGTATCACTGATGAAGTCTGATGTAACCTTGCACTTACTTAACACTTCAGAGATACTCAAGCCTCATAGACTCAAATGGCTCTTATTCCTGAAAGTGTGTCTTAGTTTTTCAAAATGGTATTTAGTGAAATGGGTCCATCCCATGCACTATGCAGAAATTTAAAGAAAAATATTAATTACTGTATAAATATGTATCATTCTTATTACCTTATTGAAGAGCTTTACAGGTGCTGCTATTGAGTCAGTTTCCCTGAGGTAGTCAAACCATTTAAAAGGGAGTTTTGCATAACCTGTGAATTTTAAACAACATTTTCATACATCAACTGCAAACTTCACTCATAAGAGCAACCACCAAAATAGCAAATTGGCCCTGTGTTATGGCTAAAAAGATAACAAAGTAGTAGAACATTAACATCAGACACTTCCACTCTCTGAGCTTTGCTCTAAGGGACAAAAAGACATCTGCAACATTTGCAACAAACAAGATAAATGAACTTCTGGGTAATATACGAAGTGTTATTCAATATTAAGATGAATTATTTATAGTGGAAGAATTTTGTCCACGTAGATCCTTGTTCTCTACCTAATGCCTCATATAAATGGCCCAGAACAGATCATGGAATTAAGCACATCCAGTGTGGGGAAATAACTGTCAGGGCAGTCAGAATTAAGAAACTGCCCATTTTCCAGCCCATAATTTGGAAAGCAAAATATTCCTCTCCTAATAGCTAAGGAGCTCTGATCACTTTGAACCTATTCAATATGTTAATGTGCATTATGATCTGTATTTTACTGCTGTTAATTCCTCTTTCAAATGACTTTTTAGATTATTTCATGTGTGATTTATAAGCTCCTCTCATTGATGACAAAGGGCCATCATGAAAAACTGCAGTAAAAGGGAAAACATACATGTAGGTAAAGAATAAGGTTTCCAGGACAGAAGAAACACTTAAGTATCATAAAGCTGCTAAAAACAAAATCAACATACTCTTGAGTGAGTAGTGTTTGAAGAGTGAAGAGGTCAAGTCTCATCACAGAAGGGAGGTTTATCCCATTCTGTCTCATCAGTTCCATGTATTTATTTCTAAATTTATAGGTATTGATATACAAGCATTTTCCTCCCACAAAAAACTTCTATTCCAAGAGTCTCTTGACCATACATTTTTGAGGGGTGCTGGTGCCCATGAATTTCTAGGCAATAAATTCACTTAAGGAGCTGACTGAAAAACAACAGTAATCTGTCTGACTGCACTTTCCACATACTCAAAGGTGATGTAGTTGTGGTGATACAGTCTTCATGTGTCCATTATTCATTAATCATTTTGGTGGCCAGTGCTTCCCAAAGCATAACACACCCTGAACACTCCTTTTAATGACTCCCATACTTCCCATTCAATCTTCAGTTTCTGGTAGCTGAGGCAAATTATTTCAGTCAGAGAATTAGATGTTCAATGTGACTTTTTCTAAATGAAAAGTTTGTTATCTGTTTTAGACTACTCTAAAGTAACACTGTTTCATTTGTTTCAGACTTGAGAAGGACCTAAAAGATGACACTAACTTTGTAGACTGAGTTAAGACAGGAAGCATATGGCACTCACAATATCACTGAGAAATATTCAAAGTAAAATGTGGTTGGAATGCTACATGTACCTCTGGGTGGAGTTAGTTCAATCATGTTAATTTCACAGAAACCAACAGGGAAAATAGAAGGGGATGTGGCATGGTAACAAAACCAATCAGACCCATCTGCTGCTTCTGAGCCATCAATCCCAATCATTAGATAGCCATCTGCTAACACCTTTGTAAAGAAAAACAAAATTTGACATTAAATACCTTGAACTGCGTGATCAGGCTAGAAATAAAACATGCCATGAGTGACAACTCAATAATTATGGAAACACTTAGAAGGACATTCAATTAGAACAGAAAACTTCCAAATCACAACTGTGTCCAGGATTGTGTGTACAACTGTCACATGTATCTTGGATAACTGCAAAGTTATGAGATGAGCATTTCTTTTTCTGTGGTCTCTAGTTTTTCTTGTGAACACCAGCTCTGCTTCTAAAGCTTTATACCTCAGTCTACTCTTCAGCTTACAAGGATATTCAGCACATCATTAATAAGAAAAAAGACTCATTCATAATCACACTTCTCACTCACAATGTTATACAACTCTGCTAAGATACTTTTTGCATTTTCTTTTTTTAAAAGATTTCACATGAATTGGCTCCCTTTCAATCAATCTAGGAAAGAAAGACATCCTTAAAATGCCTTCATAGGCTTCTGCAATTCAGCAAGATGAGGTTTAGCTTTGAACAGTTGCAAAACATTTGGTATAATCAGCAGAAGATTGTCCTGCAAGTTAATCTCACAAACATCTTCTAATTAAAGACAAAATTGAATTTCCAGAGATTCAAGTCAAATAAATTTACATGAGTATGTTTTTCATAGCAGTTGTATATAAACAATTCATAGACTACATCCCATAAACATTCACTGTGTGAATGAACTTATTTTCATTTACAGTTTGTTTCAAGCCTAAATAAAGGTGAATGAAAAAGCATTCCCATCTGCCTTCCCGAAATACACACTTGTTTTCTTACCTTTCTAATGGTTGCCACACATATTGCTGAAAGGTTTAAGGGGTCTATAGCTTCCAATTTCATTCCTTCTTTAAACCACTCTCCAGCTGCATCAACCTCTTTTACCTACAGAATCACAGAACAGCAGCAGAAGCAAAGAATTGAATGAGTGTAGAACAGAACTTAACTCTACACTGCCAAAGCAACAGCCTGAAATACCTGTTCTACCATCTCCGCTTATACCAAGGAGGTCAAATTCGGCAATAAAAGCAGAAATACTTGTGCTGGGCACATTTCCAGGGTGTAAATAGAGTTTCAGGTCTGTTTTACACACAACAGGAACTAAAGGTTCTCAATCAATTCTGATCCAACGATGTTGTTGCTAACAAACTCACCTTCATAAATAAATGTGGGGGTGCATCAAAATGTCCATCCTGTTTCTTTGTAATATCTATAAGGAATAATATTATTATAATATTATTCAGAAGTTTTATTACCAAACAGCATGTTTTTCTGAGTATATTAAATAATTCCATGCAATCATGGGTGTGGGAGGCCCATAGTTTATAGTAAGACTGCCACAAAAATCTGGAGGACATAATCCATCCAGTTTCTGTGTTGATTTCTATCTGAGAGGCCTCTTTTATTTATGGAAATAAACAATATCCAATTTTTACAAGGCCACTTGATTATGTCACAAAATTGATATAAATATACGCAGAAGCTTTTGCAAAAAATTGGCAGGTAAACAACTTTGCACTACACTATGACAAATTACATTTATGTATCTTTTATATAGTTACACAATCACTTTAAATATCTATATATTGCTGTTTCTAAGTGATTTCAATGACATTTTAAGCTTTAAGAAGAGTGAAGGTTTTCCTGAATGGATGCCTTGTTTCACAGAAATTCTCTTTTTGACAAGGCACACTACCTGACAGGAGCAGAGAAATAATAAAAAGACCGGATTTTTTTTGTTTACAAACTTCAATGATTTCAAATTACACTTATTTTTGTATTTTATATAACAAGAGCCTTAACCATGTACCTTCTATTAGATGGTCACTTCACCTTCCCTATCCATCTCTCAAGACCCCCTAAACCACATAAATATTGCAATATAAAATATTAAGTCAGTCCTTAAACTTGAAAATATAAAAAAATCTGTATCTAATGGGATACTTGCTCATGTTGTATTGTACAAACAGACAGATGTGAAGAAGCCAGGAATCTGTGGAGCAGGATTGTAATTCCAAGTATCAGCATGAAAGGTGAAGTTTATCATGCTTGAATTCTGCAGTTCAGGGTCTTCCGGCCTACAGTTTTTAACTTCCAGATATTGACATACTACAAATCAACCTAAAAGCCACTCTGGCTTTTCCAATGCTGTATAATACATTAGTTATAACTAACTGAAACTCCTGAATGTAATATAATTGGTAAACCTCTGGGTCACATGCTGTACATTTTAAAATTAGTCAATCTAGCTTTATTAGCTGTACAAAGTGACAGAACCGCTTAAGCCAGACTTCTCCCAGGCAACACTGCCCACAAAACACCGCAAACTTACCAGATCTTTTGAATCTGTGTCCTATACTTCGAGACCAGCCAATGTGATGAATGAGTGGACTGTACATATGGCACCAGAAGTCATCAGTTTTGTCTTCGCTTTCTTCATACACCAACCTCAGCCGGCCCCCAATGACACTTTCCACCACCGCTACCCTTGTTCGGCAAAGGTGCGTTTTGTCAACAACCTCTACTCTCATGGAAGTTTTGAAAGGGTACTGCATGCTCTCAGACACCTTAATGTGACAGAAAAAAACATCCTGTAAGAATAGAACTTAGTTTTCCACATTCATCTGTCTATTAAATCACAGTGTTGATGCACTTGCCATTTAATTCAATGGCGTATTAACCAATCTGCAGAAATAACACAAGTGATTTCTCTTTCTTTGTACATGGGGAATGACAAAATGTTTCATGAAACCAAGTAGAATAGATCCTACAATGCTTTAAGTTTATCCCCTAATATAATTCTCACAGGAATTTTCCCTAATGAAGTTTTGTTCCGTTGAGAACAATGGATAAATTTACCTTGAGGAACAATTTTAACCAAAAAACCCCTTAATTCTTTTTTTCCTTGCTTTCTCATTCACTCAGAAAAGAGCATTTAAAAAGGCATGGAAAAAAAAAGCCCCTTCAATGTAATTAAAACTGGCCACTCAAACATATTTCTTCATAATATACAAAAGAAAGGAAGAAAACGGAAATAGATGTTAATCTGCTTTGTGACAATAGGCTGTGTTTAAAAATCAGTATGTCACTGGCCACTTTCATTATGAACTCCTCAAAGTATTGAGATCTTGCCAAATTAATTTGGCTTCTAACTGAGCCAGTCTTTAAATAAAAATTAAGAACTGCATAAAGGTTTTCTGTTTTTGAAACATTAGATGCAGTGTTAAACAACAAGTTTCATATTCCTACTAAGAATTATATGCACCATCATCTCACAATATTAGTAAGTAAACATACAGCACATTATACAGCAGCTGCCACACTTGAAGACGAAAAAAAAAAAGAGTCCATACCAGACAAAAAAATATTACACTTACAAGCGTGTTCTTTATTACATCTAGATCCATGCTATATTGACATGTTTTGTTCAGTTTCTTGAAATAGTGCATGATAAAAATCATTCCTGAATTAGAAAAGATCAGTTTTCATTTTTCTTACATATCACAGGGTAGCTCTTGAGCATTTCTGGGTTTTCTGTGTTTTTTGTCATGGGATATTTTGAAATTAAAATATACTAACTAGTTTTTAAAGAAGGTACTTTTTTTTCCAGAGAGAACAGTTTTCCAAATACATAAGGATAAGAGTGGACATAATTCGAGAAGAGATTCTAAGGAAAACTGTATCTAAGGGAAGAAACTACTTTATCACCTTCACTACAGGAGGAACTAAAGTGCCATTGTAAAATAATTCAGTTCTTCACATTGTGCTGCAATTTTGTTTACAGAACATTGACACTGCATCAGCCTTACCTTCTGAGAAAAGTCAGGAGGAAGTGTTTTGGCACCAGTAAGTCGTTTCACTAGAAAAGCTTTCCAGTTTGTGTATTTGTGTTGGATGGCTGTTGCAAATGAAGGGGAAAAAATAAGCCACTGATTTTTAATTGTGTCCATTAGAGACAGCATTAGAGTCTGGAATATGTAAAGAAGAAATCCCAGATGACTGTTAAAAGGCCTGGATGACAATAATGACAAAAAACCTCTTTAGAGAATGAATGCTACCCAAGATTAAGTTTATGGATCAGGGAAAAGAATTTATTAACAGAATATCATTAAAATCAGTGTACGTTCCCATCACTGATTAGTGAACTGCTTCCACTCTGATCCTAAAAACTAAGTCACATCAGATGGGCTACTCCAAGAAACACTTTCAGCATCAGTCAAGTTCTTACTTTTCCAAAAATTACAATTATTTATTCACAACTGTTGAAGGAGTTATGGTAAGAGAATACTTGGATATCTGGATCATGAGCAAATTTAGTTTAATAAAGAGAATTTTATGTCAATCAACAAGGTTATTGTTTACATACTTCGAGGAGGAACTAGGGGCTTCCCACTGGTTGCACACCAACCAACTGGGTGGATGTCAGACCCACAGACGTTGCACCAAAAGTCAAGACTTGAATCATTTTCAAAGCCTTCATATCTCAGCAGGGCATTGTAGCCTGAAAAGAAAGCAATCCCACATAAAAGAAATAAAATTAAAAAAGATGATAAAGTATGTATTAATATTTCTTTACAAATCATAATGAATATTACATTGGTTTTCTAGACTGTAACTTTTCATAGATCATTTTTCTATGGCACATTTCTGCACAATCAGATTACTTTGAGAAAGGTACATGTGCTATCATGTAAGTAAATTTTAGTTAAAATTAAGATTCTTGAACTATAAGCCTTTAGAAGTTATATGTAGGGGAACAAAATTAATTACCCACAGTATCTGCTTTTTCATATGTTAGATATGTGACCTTGAATTTCCAATTTTTTACCAATACAAGTGATTTGTACATCGAGGCTATTTGCCAGCTGTTACACAGTCTCCTATCTCCTCTGCACTGCTCTGACTGCATTCTGAGGCAATATTAAAAACAAATCAAGAACAGACATTCTCAAGCATCCCTACAGCCACTCTAACAGTGACACCACTACAATACATAACCTATTGACACAGCTCTGACAACCTGACCAGCACCAACAATACACCTGCCAGTTAAGCACAGGCTAAGTCATTAGCTCCCTTCACACAGTTCTTTTGATTACTTAAATAATTACAACTCCAATGTATTTACCTGCTAGTTTCACAATTCCAGCTATCCAGAAGACTTTGGTAGGTAGGCTGCAGTCAGTGTTTGGAACCTCCACTCTCACTCCTTCTGCAATATCACCCCAGCACGTCCCCATAGGTGCCTGTCATTTAAGGTTGAGGTTAAAACATCACCACTTCACCACAAAAAAATAGTGATTTTTTTTGTTATACCAGTATTTTACAAGTAACTCAAAAAGACAAAACAACCAATATACATATGATAAATGTGATTAGGAAATAGTCTATGAGAATCTACTATGGTTTTGACTTGAAGCTTATATGTAATATTGTAATTGTATCCAATTATTACTCTGTATTCAGTGAAAAAAAACTACAGCATTCCAAGTATAAATATATGTTAAGCATAAATTGTAAATACCCACAGGTTAGCTTTATTCCACTACGTTTCAACTAGGTGAAAACTACTGACTTTAGTGAGAATGGTGGAATTCCTCTGCAATTCTACTTGCAAGGAACTTATGGTACTTTAAATTCATACCTATACCACAGACATAAAACCCTTTAAATTCTGTAAATTAGAAACATTCCTAAAAAAATGCCTGGAACCTATTTCTTGAGTCTATTCTGATGATTATGGTGGGATTTATCACCCACTAGTTCACATCCTCTCAAAGGAACAGCAGCTGCAGGTGATCATTCCATCAAGCAAGGAAAAAAGATAGAAGGCTCTGAGTGGCACCTTTTTAATGAACACCAGAAGGAAACACACGGCAAGATGCCTCACACTGTCCTGTGTGAGGAATGTGTTAGCAGAAAGACAAGCTTGATCAACTTGTAAGGATTTGTAGGAACTGGAGACAGAAACTGCATTTAGTTTGCTATCTCAAGAAGAACATTTTGTTGAACAGGGCTTCATGAAAAGACAGTGAAAGATGGTATTGCAGAGATATAAGAAATGCACAGTGGTGAAGAATTTAAAACATCATACTGAAGTTAAATTGGTAACAAGCTAAAAAATGACTCAGTCTGTATTGAACTTCAGACCACCAAGAATAGAAAGATTCACATTTGGGGTATTTTGGAACAGCAGTCATATAAATTCCAAGGTGTTCTGAGAAAAAGGAATTTTTATCAGTTCAGAGATTATTCAGCTATTACAGGGACAAGTGAAGGAAGGGATTCTCTGGCTCTGCAAAGTTCTACACTGTGTTTTATTGCTCTTTGCAAACCCAGGGAATGTAACCACTTGGTAGGAATGGCCTCCAATTGCACAGAATTTTTGCTGAGAGCCACAAGTGAAGAAATCTGGAGTAATCCTGAATAACTGGAAATCACAGTATTGAAATTTTACTGGCAATCAGCAACAGTCACTAGCAGCATTAAAAGCCAAACTTCTTTTAAAAAGGGAAACTCTTCACTAGTCAAAGTATTTGAGGCTAAACATGCAAAACTAAAACTAGTTTTAACTATTAAACTAAATGCAAGTTGTTAGAAGTATGTCAGTTTTTATTCTTGAAGCCTGGTCTCTTCATGTTCTGCTATGTCCCATCTACACCACTCTAGGTTGAAGAGCTCTTCTGCCAACTGGCAGAGAGAAAAATCCAACTCAAAAGATGGTTTATTTTCACACACAAAATATGCAGATACAACTTCTTAATCAAGTCCTGTCCCATATTCACTATCATCTCTAAATTCATGTGTAAGATTTTGAATTCAATTGAGGAAATAAACTTTTCAAACTGCATATTTTAGCAAATCTTGTTGCCTTGTATAGAGATACAGATGAGGCCAAACAATCAAGAATAGCAGTGCTGAATAATTTGATAATCCAGCTGCACTCAATTGAAATATATTTTACTGCCTGCTCATCTATTCAGTTGATTCAGAGGGAGAAGTACATCAAAATACTTCTCCCGACATCATCCCATAATGGAAATGTGACAAATTTTTATTTCTAGAACGTGGATTGGTATAGAGGGAAATAGCAGAAAGTTAAATTTGTCCTTGTCTGTGAAAATATTGGTTCTGCTAGTTCTCCTACACCAATCCATATGGCTCAGAAGAAGGAAGCCATCCTGTGCACCATCACTACTGAAATGCCAGACAACGTTACTGTCCTGAGGGATGGTTTACAGTCACCTACTACACTGAACCATCTTGGCCTTTTCACTCATTACAAATATTCTTAAGGGAGGAAGACTGGATAAAACCAGGGCTGTGACAGCCATCTTCCTTCATCATCTCCGTCTCATCTAATTGATCAATCAGTGGTTGCAGAGTGCTTTTTAAAACTCAAAAAGCATTATGCAAGTGTTAAATCTTATCAATCTGCTGGCTGGAAGGTGACTCTGCAGTCTGGATTGGCACAGTGTGAACTAGCAGAACCATAATTTACAGGTAAGAACAAATTTACCTTTCAGACTCACGACGAAGAGATCCACTTCACATCATTCCCAAACAAGGAAGTTCTGGTTCATGGCTTCCTGCCCTGGAAGATGACCTGGGAGGGTCTATCTGTGAGCAGCAGGTGCCTTCTCTGCAAGGTAAGGAAGGGCCTGTTTGACAGGAGCACCTAAAGGCCAAGTATCCCCACATGCCCAGCAGAACAAAGACCTCCTGGGTTAAATAAGTGGCTTCTAAAAGTTTTGGATGGCATCCACATTGTCCTGATTTCAGGCTTGAAATGAAAACAGAATTTTAATGGCAAAGTGATGCTACAAATTCCTGAAGTGTAAGGAAAGCTGAGACCTCGTGTGTGAGCAGTACCCCAACAACAGGTAATGACACAGGAGACAATGTGCAAAAGGGTTTAAAACAGAGTTCAAAGCAGAGCACTGCCACCCAGTGCAACATCCTGGAAATGCTCCCTTAAATCAAACAAGTTTTTTAATAACACAAGAAACCAAGAGAATGAAAATATTTTGGCTCAGAATAAAATTCAGCTGGAAGAAAGAACTTCAGGAAATGTGCATCTCACTAGCAAGAGAGTGAAAGAAAATAATTACTCTTAATCATGCATTAAGTACATTAGGTAGCACTGAAAAAACCAAAGCACTGTATTTGCTTTCAGTTCTAGGAATGGTTTGAGCTAATAAAAGCAAATTTAGAAAAAAGTCTAGAGGAGAAAACTGGAATGCAGGTCAGCAATATGCTCACTGTATGTAACTAAGCTATAACACAATATTAAAAACATTAAATTAGGAGTCTTTCTGCTTGCATCAGCTACTGCTGTGAGTCTGATTACCACAACTGGACTAAAAAAAGCAGCTGCAAGGTGCACAAATGGTAGTTCTGGCTGTGTCACAGGTTTCCTACATGACAAACCACAGCAGATCTCTATTTCAGTTTACTGAACTATGAAGTTGGGCTGGTCATGTTCTTGCCACTGAATTTCATTGGTGTTACTCAACATGGAAGTCTGGAATAAATGTAACAGGGAAGCCACAAAAACCACATCAAAGTACTTTGAAATTAATTCTTCTCATAAATAGAAGGAGAGAGAACTCCCAAGATCTAGATGTTCTAATTCTAAAAAGTAATTGGCCTTTTATGAAGTTGAAAAGGAAACAATCCCCCAGGAAGAAAAAAAAAAAACCAAACCAAAACCCAAAACATTTGATATGTTTATATCATATATTTGATATGTTTTGGTATTAGACCTGAGATACTGAAGTATGCCAGGTTATTAAAAAATCAATAAGGCAAATCCCACATCTCCATTTCCTTAAATTTTCTTTAATATTTATCCCAATGTTCCCTATCAAACATCCATACAGAGACAGCCGGTATAAGCAGTAAATTTGATATATTTTATTGAATAATGAATTTAAGGGTAATATGTCATGATTTTACTGTCAATTCAAAACTTTGGTCTTGAACTGAATAAGCTTAATATATTCCATCACATATACACACAGCAGGTATATGGAAACCATAACATGGATGGCAAATAAACATCAACTAATACAAACTTTCACAAATCAAAGCAATGCAATACAATACACAGACAACAGCAATAATCCTTCCAGAGAGACAAAGGGTATTGTTTAATTATCAATGGAGAGAGGGGCAGAGAGAAGGATCTACCAAGAGAACACAAATGTGTTTTCAGATTCTGGCTGTTATTTCAAAGAAATAATTACAGTAAAGTGAAATGCAAATCCCACCCTTGTAACACTAACTCATGTCCAGTGAAGAAGTAGAAATCTCCAAAAGAAATTGTAGGATTTGCACTTTACTTGTATGAAAAAGGAAAATAGGGACAGAGAAGAAACAACCTTCAGGTTTAGTAGTAGCACTATTGCCATGTAACTTATGAAAACTTCCAAGGTAAAATGTGAGCATTAGTGTGGTGTTGGTTCATCGTTCAAGAAAGGAAGATACAACTCCTTTCAGTACAGAATGTTGTAGCATAATTTACAAGTGACATGACTAGTGTATCTCCATCTAGCTGAGGATGCCACACATTGTGAAACATTTGTTGTTACAATTACACAGCCCATGTTATCAAATGATATTTTTTGATATGTACTTATGAAATCCCTTATTATATGTATGTAACTGTGGAAGCAAAAAGCAGACACACTGAGCTGAGCACATGGAACTCGATACAAATTCCCAAAGTTACACTAAGGCAAGGCTCTGTTCCGGGCAGTAGTTAAGGGCTCTGAGCATAAAGGGTGCTATTCACAAAGTGCCAACTGCCAGGAACCCTCAACTCCTACTGATTTATGAGCTGACAGGGCTCAGCATGAATTCCAGAGCTGGACAGAAAGTATGTCTCTCCTCTCTCATGGACAAGTTCCATAAAACAAAATGTTTGTTTTGGTTGCAACTTTCATCAGATAATTTTGAGCAAAATAAAAATTTTGCAAGATGGAACATTTCAACTTCCCAAACAAAAAAAATATGCTGAGAAAATATTTTTGTTCAAAGTTTTTATTTAAGAGACAGAAAATACTGACAATATTTTAAGCAAGGTCTGATTATTCAAATTTAACAAACACACTAAAGGCAGATGGTGCTAAATAACTTCCTCAGTCATTACAGAAGGTCTTTTTATTTGGAATTATTAACTAATACAAAGAAAATCAAACTTTCCAGATTTCTAAAAAGCCTTAATTTTCCTGTACTTCTATATTATCTGGCAGCACAAGTAACAGGGAGAAGCTGACTAAAAAACTAAGAAAAAAAATCCAAATCTAAATATGCAACTAAAAGATCAGACCAACACAATGAAGAAAGCCTGACAATCCCTTTCATAACTTTTTCTAGTACATGCCTTGGTTGGTTTGTTACTCTGCAGTACATTGGATCATTTTGTGCCTTGAATGTGAGAAAAGTAACTTCCCAAATGCTTAAGAGCCCTCCTTTAAATTTTCATTTATGGGAGTATTTACGATGAAAGCAACTGATAGGGTTCAGAATGGTTTTAAAGGAGAGATAAAAATACATACATCTATCCAAAAAGTAGTTACACTAACACAGTTTATAGTATAGGTTCACAAGATCACGAAACATACTTGGATATGAATGTTTTGTAAAAATGAATTCAAGAATTCCCATGCACTCACTTTCTCATGCACACACACAAGGAAAGCACACTTTAGAAATACTTACGTGTTTAAAGCAGGTAACAGGAGCTGCTGTAAAGCTATTGCTGTTGATATAGTTACCCCAGCTGAAACCTTCCACAGGGACAGCTGCTAAGAGAAAGTTATTTCATTTAGGAAGCTGCTAATGGGTCACAAATCTATTATTTTTGTCTCAGCTCTGTTCATAAGCTGTTACCTGCTTTCGTCTTTGCCTGGTTTTGTAGAGTTGCCTGGTACTGAGCATATGCTGCTAATTTAGCCACTAAGGGCTGTTTTTGTAGAACTTTAGCCTTCTTTGTTGGAGGTTTACCCTAAAACAACAAAGAAAAGCAAAGTAAATAACATCTTTCCAAACTGCCATCAGGAAATTTCCACAGGTCTGTAGCATATCTCTGGCAGACTTAACTAAAATTAGAACAACACAGAGGTTGACTAAGTAACATAAAACTACATGGAATATAAAATAAATTGAAAAACCAGTAGCAAAGAGTGTCCAAAAGATGACTTTTGTGCTAGTATTCCAACTGGAACAGCATTATAGATTCATTGTTGTTTACCTGAAAAAAAGATATTTTTTAAAAGCAGGTCAAAAGGCAGAACTTTTAATATAACTTATACCAGCATCATTTCTTGACATTTGTTACAGTGAATTTGAGACAGGATATAGTGATATTTCTTGACATTTCTGTATCTTTTCTGGAGTGTTACAAATATGCCTTGAGGATTGTTTAATATTTTAAATGAACAGACAAACCCCTATTATATAGGGGTTAAGAAAACCCTTAAAACTGAAGTACAACAATGCTACCCACCCACCCCCTTTAATGCTCTCTAAAGCAAGAAAGTATTTTCATAGAATCACAGAATTTGCTGAGTTGGAAGGGACCCATGAGGATCATTGAAACCAACCCTCAGCCCTGCACAGACCATCCCCAAGAGTCACACCATGTGCCTGCGGGTGTCATCCAAAAGCCTCTTGGATTCTGACAGGCCTGGTGCTGTGGTCACTGCCCTGAGGAGCCTGTTCCAGTGCCTCTTCCATTCTGGGGATGAGATGCACTTGGAATTCCAAGTCACAACATATATAGACTGAAAATTTCCTTTTCATTTTCTCCAGAGGAAGAGCCACTCTACGAAAACCTAACGACTGGGCATTCCCAGTAATTTGCTCTGCTGAGCTTTGGCTTTAACTTACGTGAGAAGTTTTGTCTTTCAGGAAACTCATCTTAAAACATCCAGCAAGCTCTAGAAACGCACACGTTTCACAGACATACAGTAAGTATGTAAAGAAAACGGTGTCTGTACCGCTACCTGAAGCCTGGCCAGAATGCTGGCCTTCTTGGAGTTGGAGGAGTAGCTTCTGGAGCAGGACACGCTGCAGAAGCGCTTTGTTTTAGAGTAAAAAGCGTCACGGACACCAACCATTCCACACATCTCACATGTTGCTGATGGGAGGAGAGAGAAAGGCCAGTGTTAAGGGTGTAATTAAAACCTCAGTAAAAATTCAGAGCAAAGACAACAGAATGGAGGTCCTGGAGGTGGCACCAAAGAGTTTCTGAGGGTGTGGCCCTGATGAGAACTGCACTGAAAATACCACCACTAATTGTCAGTGAAATGCCAAGAACCTCAAGTTCACTGGTGAAGTGGTGCTTCCTTTCTGCTCCCTATTAATTTTACCCTTGGCAAAAGTGAATGACCCAGCTAAATCAGCTAAAGCTGATTTCTGTGTTTTCATGGTTCTCAAAGAAACATCTGCTTTGAATCTGGGCCTGTCAAGCTTCATTTCTTCTAAATATTTAATACTTTCAACATGAAATAAAAACAGATCTCTTCTCTGAATCATAAATTAGTATATTCAAAGTATCCCAGCCCACCAGTGTTCTCTTCTGACTGGAATCACAGTTGGACAGCATCACCTACTGAGTTGTTCCATGATAAGCAAGACTCTGAGACCAACTTATACCAGTGGGACAATATCAAAATTCTGACCAGAGAACTCTACTAATCACTAGTGATACGGGATAAAATTTTTCACCAACAATAAAAGAAACCTTCCATTTTCAATTCACTTTCCCAATATACTCCAGCTCACAGCTAGTGGGGAGTGAACAGTTATACACTAACAGCATTTATACAGTAGCAGTAGTATAGGAATATATTTAAGTTTTTTGTATATATAAGAAAGGGCAGAGAGAAGGTATGCCCTAGCACAAAGAAAACACACTGACATTTTCTTTCAAGCTCAAAGGCAAAACCCAATGCACATGGGAACACACACATGCATGTGCAAATATCCACAACACATTTGTGGGGAGAGCAGATGTTCCCATACTATTTCTTTCCTGTCAGCAGGATTCAAAACCTATCTTATTTCAGCATAGCAAAACACAAACAATTCCCTCCTCCCAAAACAAACCAACCCCAACACTTCAGCTCTTGTGGTCCCTTTTCAGTTGGGACTAACATTTGGTATTGGACCCTCACAACCCACAGCACAGGCTAAACCCATCAACATTCAAATTTTGTACTCACACACCACATACTCACCCATGCCAGATTTGCCATCTGGATAAGTATAAACTTGCCCATTGTTCTTGATAATTGGGAGACTGGATGGCAAAGGAGCAACCTCCTCCTCACTCTCATCTGAGCTGGAGCTGCTGCTGGTGTCCTCACTACAACTGTCATAACCGTCAAACATCCCGAACGAGTCTCGTCGTTTCCTCTTCACTCGTGAAGTATGTTCTGCCTAAAAATTAAAAACAACCAAACAACAAAAACCCTAAAGAAGAGCAGGACATTCAGAGTGCAAAGGTTTCAAAATCAAGCTTAAAAAGTCTGAAAGGTCAGTCTTCCAAATGGTGTTCTAAGGAACTGCTCTATCAGCACACATGAGCTGTGTATTGCCAATTAAATAAGCATTGGTATAATCAAAATTTCTGGTATTGTGATACATAGGAAGGAAAATCTATCTCATGATCCACTGAGAATACACAGTAGCCATCCTCACATTTCTTTGCCTTAGTATCTTGAGATTTCATGAAACCTGATGTGCTAAATACTGACAGCCACAGGGATGTGATATGCAAATGAGCACATCCAGATGGCTGCAGCCAATTCCACTAAAACTCATTCATTTGAGAAAGCTGGGCAGAGAAAAGACAGTTCAACCAAGAGGGCACTTAGACCACAGGAACAGGAATGAGAGGATCTCTGCTCTCATTGGCTTGTGGGGTTATCCATTAATCACTGAGCTTCCCTGTGATTCAGTGTTTCCAGTGTGAGGCAGGAACACCTCTGCACCTCACAGGGATGTTCTGAGGATTAATACATTAACAATTATGAAGAGCTCAGTTACTATGGCAATAGGGTCTGTACAAATGCTGAAAGATAGAAAGGTGACTAATTTGCCACTGTCATATACAAAAACTTGTTACATAATAGTTTTTCTTTAACCAAAAAATCTGAAGTCAGATAAAACCATAAAATTTTGAAGAGTTAAGCAATTTCCAAAGACATTAAAGAAGAAATAGATTAACTGGTGTATTTTTTCTGAGCCACATCCAATACATGCATTTTGATAGCTACATGAGCTGCCCTTATTAAGCTAAGAAAAAGATTTTAAAAATTTCATCGTATTTCCATAATCCTTAACAGTATTTACTAAGTCTGAGAGGAAAGAACAGATAAAGAGAAAACAAAGAACAATTCTACAATAGAAGCACAAGTTAGAAAAATGAAATACAGCCAAGAAAACTGAAGAAAAATGAAGAAAACCTTGGCCTCTACTTCCTTTTCCAAGACCTAATTTTATTTAAAAGTCAATGTAAACAGAAAAATAATATGTAATTGGGCACATATTTCCTAAGTTGCATTTGGATTCATAGCTTTAAGATTTTATCACAGTAATTCCTCAAATCCCTTTCCTAGAGAGTATTTGCCTGAACATCTTTTATTGTTGGATCTCATTCAAGCCTTTTCCTGCCATGCTATCCCTTTATTATAATACTCTCTATTCTCTCTTGCAGTCTGAATAAATCCTATTATGAAAGGATTTCCTAATAGTTAAAAGGGAAAACTGATTTCCACATTGACCCAATCCTAGCATTCAACTATTAAAGAAATTGAAAAAAATCTCCAAAAACCCCAATAAGCACAAAAGGTTATGCAATAAGGAAAACACAGTTAAAGTAGCTCTGCAACAAAACAAGGCAGTGTAATGTTAATTATGCACAGATTGTTCAGCCAAAAAAAAAAATACATTAAATTGAATCAAAATTTAGGATAGGGCATAACCTGGCAACTCCTTGAAGGCACTGACCAGAGAGTCCATGGGGATTATTAGTGGGAGCACTGAGCCATGGCAGACAGAGCCCTGCCCTGGCATTCCCACCTGTCCCATCAGCCACCAACCTGCACCAAGAGGGACTGAGCTGTGTGTGCACGTGTGTGCAGCTTCAGGCACAAGTTGAGCACAACGTTGCCATGGATACAGTACCCTGTGAACACTGCCAGTAATTTTCAGATCAGAAGATGAAAACTAGTCATCTTCCCCAAGATTTCGTGCACTCCTTAATATCTCACAATATTTAAGTTCCCTTGGCCACGGTCCTTGCTGAGATATGAAATGTAATTCCACAGGAACCATTCACAACAGCCCTGCCAGAACACCACGGTGCCTGAAGGGTTTTATGCACAGACACTGGTGGTGCTTCAGAGCCAAGTGAAGGATCTCCTTCCTCATTCCCTCATCCTCTAAGTCCTGATCTGATTTCACTATGAGATTAGGATCTCCTCCCACATCAAGGTAGTTCTTCAGCCCTGATATCCCTTTCCTGTTCCAGGCTGGAGAACCCTAGACCCACGGGGCAGTTGCTTTGCTGGCTCAGGTCTGAACTGCTGTGCCAGCTCAGGAGGAATTAAGTGCAGCCCATCTCAAGTCACTCCAACTCCCAGTGCTACAGTAGAGACCCTCTACAGCCAGTTCTGCTCCCACAGCAAGGGAAGGTGCAAAAGGACCAGGAAGCTGGGGAGAAAGGTGGAGGACAGAGGAAAGCTGAAGGCAGGGGCCAAGGTGACAAGCCCAGACACCACGACAGTGCACTTGGCTCTTTTTGCTGTTCTCTTGCACCACATCCATTCAGATCCTCAGTATCACTGCTAAGCCCTCATTGCCAAAATATCCACAGGATATGAAAAGGAAAATATTCTCCCTTTCTAAATGGAAAGTTGGGCTCTCCCTAAGAAGATCATTCTGCAGCATTATCCAAGTTCCTAAGTAGCCACCATCAAGTTTTGAGTTGAACTACACTGTAAAAACAAGTCTTATATATTACCTTTCCATTTACTTAATATTTGACCAAATTGCTCCAATTCAAAATTTTTGTATCTGAAATTTGCAATTCAAAAGAGCAGCTCTGCTTACTGCTTCAAAGTAATACTGTAGTTTTTATAAAACATTTGAAAGCAAGCTTTTGCCAGAAGATGACATTTGCCAGATAATTTATGTAGGACACTCCATGTTATTTTACAGTTATTCTGTGGATTGCAATTCTAGGAAAACTACTCAAAATACATTTTGTCAGACTTAGAAAAGGTAGAGTGTACAGGGAAAAAAATTCCACAGAATTCTTCTGTGCACAGAAGTAGGTGGAAGTTAGGGAAGATGATATGCAAATATCTATGCTGGAATTGTGCAAAACATTTCTATTTCGATAATAAACACCATTAAGGTTCTTTTTAATCCATGCTGAAATACAGCATTTGTAGAAATAAGGGAAAAAGCTGAGGAAGCTTTGATAGCCCTTCCCAAAGAACTTGGATTAGCCTGTAAAAGAACAGGAGCTCTGACATCTGGAACTGAAAAAAGTTGAGGTATAGCTCCAAATTCAAAACCACATCCTTAAAAAAAGGACAATTTGTGCTTCAAACAGAATTATAACCAAGATAAAGCAGCTGCTATGGAACAGCAGCAGCCTGCAATTCTTGCTGAGCTCTTACTGACTGGTTCTACCTTTCCCTTTTGAAAATTAAGTACAAAATTTGCCCATGATTTTCTAGGACCTCAATCTTTTCCCAGAAGCTCTCAGCTGTATCACCAACAGCTCCTGAAGTGCTGGTGGTCTCTAAATACACTATGGAACTTGGAACCATCTATCTTAGGTACACATTCTCTGTCCTTTTGCTGTTATCCCTCCCATCTTCAA
This sequence comes from Serilophus lunatus, assembly GCA_013399895.1. Taxonomy (NCBI): domain Eukaryota; kingdom Metazoa; phylum Chordata; class Aves; order Passeriformes; family Eurylaimidae; genus Serilophus; species Serilophus lunatus. The sequence goes on from VXBA01003202.1 coordinate 4,247,160, forward strand.
AAAGGGCAAAAGGAAGACCCAGGAAATGAGAGGAACAAAGGGCCTCATCTCAGTCCCTGGGAAGGTGATGGAACAAACAATGCTGGAAATCACTTCCAGGCACATGAAAGACAAGGAATCCTTGCAGAGGTCTTGTCTGTCTGAAGTGGCACCTCACCACAGCAGCTCCAGGGCCTTGGCATCAAAATGCAGGTGTGCAAGCAAAAAAAAAAACCCCAAATCAACAACAAACCAGTTTCCTACTCTTCAAAGCTGGGCTTGGAAGTAAGATTCACACTGAGGAGGTTGTCTTTTCCTTAAAAGAGAGCCAGATCAGCATTCTTCCCCCTTAACAAACGAGGGAAGAGTGTCCTGCCCATACACAAGAACTGCTTGGAGCAGGAGCCTGCCTTGCTATAAAACAGAACCTTGGAGGTGGCTGATGCCAAAAGAGGAGTAGCTTGGGTGACTCCACCAAAACAGTCCCTGTACATTAAGCAGAAGCAACACACAAACAAAGGAACAAGACAAACTTTTAGGCACACTGGCTGAGCCTTATTTCCTTAATAAGATTACTGGTTCTTCAACAGGGAAGGCTTTCAGCCAGAGCAGCACCAAGTCTGGGGTGAGCAGTATTTGCTCGGGGGGGTTTCTCGCATACTTTTTTTAATTGAAGGGATGGGTGGAGAAAGGAACTCTTAAGAACTGCTTTCTTACTCTGCCCAACTTCCCATTTTCCTGTTCTTCCTCTCCTCCCTGTGAATACTTGGCAACAGAGTCTTTTTAAGAAATACTCTTAATTAACCATTACATAAGGCCAATGGAATGATAAAAGAATATAGTTAAGGAAACCGGTTCGCCTAAAAGCAGGAAGGCAACTCAAAACAAATATGAAAATAACAAGTTTCTCACTCTTTTAACACATACACTTTATGTATATACACATTTAATCTGATCAACACATTATAACATACATTCTTTGAGTACAATAACTACTCTTACAGCATAAAAAGTTGGTCACAACATGACAAAATAACACCATTTAATGTTAATTAGACATCAAACACCTGCTCAGGAAATGGCTTTAGTGTCCTGATGAAGACCATGCTCAAGTATTGGCAAAAATTACCAGAAAGCATTTTGAAGGTGAAAACTTGTAACGAAAATCCCCTGTTATTATGCAATCAACCCTCATCCCCCAGGTAAGTGTATCTGGCCATGGGAGGATGGTCCAAAACAGTCACAGCAAGGTTTCAAACCCCTGTTGTTCCTATTGCATCAATCTGGGGCTTGTAATGAGAAGAAATGCCTGTTAACAAAGGCATCACTTCCTACATGCAGCTCCAACCCCCCCAAAATGTGGCAGAAGCAGGAACAGATGGATCTGAGGCCAAGGGCAGCAGTGAGGTCATCACAACCTTCAAGCCAAGGGACTCTGATAAGACAGATTTACTTTAATCACATATCCTTAACAGATCCAAGTGTGTTTCCCAGTTTTAAAAGTGATGCACAGCCTTTGTTTTCAGAAGTTCATTGCTGTCTTAAGTTGTGAGATTAGTTTTGGATGTTGGCATGAAGGAAACAAGCTGATGGAACTAATTTATTACAACTCTTCTGAATGTAAGCTGGCCAAAGTAATTACCAGTAGAATACCAGCTTGTCCCTGTGGAACTGAACCCTAATTGTGCCTCAGAACAGGATAAAAAAAATTCAAACATGGTACCAAATGAAAGAAAACACACTTTCAGCTTTCATTAAAAACAAACAAACAAAAACCCCCAAGGCTAAACATCTTGGGATTCCTGGAAATCAGAACCAACCAAACTTACTTTTTTTATATAAGCAACTCACCTCTATCTGGAAATGTGCCTTCCACTCTTATTATAAGTAAAATCTCTGCTGGAAAATTACAGAAATGTTTTTTCCTGTCTCTTCATTTGCTATGTATGACAGCATTTTGTCTGAAGCCAGTTTCTGCTGTTTGCCAATGGTTTTGTCCATAGCCTCTTCCCCAGGGGGTTTCACACAAGAGGGGAGACTCTTTCATAAAAAAATATATCAAATTAGCAGGCAATTTTGGAGGGGGGGGTGTGATGATTAAATAAGTGAAATATCTGAAAATCCACCACAAATTCCATTATGTTTCTACAAAGCCCTTTCAGGAGTATCTGGAAGAGGCAAATGCTTCACTTTAAACACTGTGTTACCGTTAAAAAACAACAGACAAAGCATCAAATTTAAATGTAAAATCCCCAAAAAGCACCACCAACCCAAAGTCTTCCAACACCTGCAGTGCTCAGAGCCAGGCTCAGCAAACCATCCCACATGCCCAGAGTGCACCAACTTACCTGGGGAAGGCAGGAGTGCAGGGGTGGTTTGCAGAAGGGATCAAAAGCCTTGCAAAACTAAATCAGGTTTTAGAAGGTAAGAGAAATGGAAAGCAGTGAGAGGGAACTGTATTATTGCTGCCAGAGGCACCTGGTTCTTCGGGCAACACTGAGATTCCTTCTTTCCAGGCTGCAATCCCTCTGCATGTGGATAAACTCACACTCCCTCAGGAACAACCCCTAAATTATTCCTGTGGCACAAACAGCAACTTCCACACAGGAGAGAGAGAATAAACTTGGGCCTGGATCCCTCCAGCTGCTCCCCACACTTCCTCCAAACTACCCCTACACAGAAGCAATGAGGAAAGACAATTCATCTACCAAGTTTTACTACCTTTCTAAAGGGACACATTGTTTTAGTTCCCATTAAACGTTTCACATTAGAGTCTCTCATTGCCTTCTTATTCCTTTCCTTACCAGTCAAACTCAAATATAATAAATGAGAAAATGTAGGTTCTGAAACTTGTAAAAGAGTTTTAAACTAAAATACAGGAGTTTGCCCTGCAGCTTTTAGTTTTAGCTGGGCTTAGATGTGCAAAATCACAACGGTTGCCAGTCACATTTTAATAGCTATTTTAAAATAAATTACTTTTTCACACACAGGACTTTTCACCACAATCAGCATACGCTTTGTAGTAGGACCTTTAACTCTTAAAACCACGCTGGGAAGAAATTGCTACACTTTCAAACATTTCCAGCAACAACCTGAAAGTGAAACTGGTTTCACGGGTTCACTGCTCCCCACAAAGAGAACAAAGTCACAATATCAGCGGTCATAAAACCCCGGGGCTGAGAAGGAAGAGGGGGAACTGCCTACGAAAAATCCCAAACTTCAGAAGCGCTTTCATAAAAAAAAACAAAACACAAAAAAACCCAAAGCAAAACAAAAATCACAACCCAAAGCTCTGCGAGCACGGCTGGAAAAACTAAACTTTCAAGGCTGGAACTCCGGGAGGAAATCGCTGGGACCGGGGGGAGAAGCGCTGGGACTCGGAGGGAGCGGGGGAGGAAGGAAGGGAAGGAACAAAGGGGATCCCCCCGAGCCGCCCCCACGTGCGGCCGGACCCCGCCGAGACCCCCCGGGCGGGCTCAGCCCCCCCCGCTCCCCGCTGCCCGCC